>NW_025572741.1:0-42454 GCF_020424385.1 Procambarus clarkii
TCAGAGACATCTAAAGTTAATCTTGCTCATCAAAGTTGTTCTCTAAGACATAAAAGTTATTCTCAGAGTCATCAAAGTGATCTCTAATTCACCTTCGTTCTCCCAAAGTTGTTCTCTAAGACACCTTCGTTCATCAAAGAAACTCTCCTTCTTCCATCATGTTATTCTTTAAGACATCTTCAGTCATAAAATTTCTCTCCAAATGTAACTAGTTCAGCTTTTCATACCAAACCTGCATTTCTGTTAAAACATATTTTCTTAGTTGCTTTACCCTAAAACTGTTCTCTGAACTACACTGTTCAAACCTACGTAACCTATCCTCTCCACCCAATGTTACTTAGTTAACGTAACGTTCCTAAACCTAGCTTTACCTATCCTAACATACCTTACCTACCCTCCCTATCTTACCTAACTTTACCTATCTTACCTAACTTAACCTGCATAACCTAACTTTACCTATGTTACCTTACCTTACCTATCTTACCTAACCTAACCTAACTTTACCTATGTTACCTTACCTTACCTACCTTACCTAACTTAACCTGCTTAACCTATCTTACCTATCTTACCTAACTTTACCTATCTTACCTAACTTAACCTTCATAACCTAACTTTACCTATCCTAACATAACTTACCTTACCTTCCCTATCTTACCTAACTTTACCTATCATAACATAACTTACCTTACCTATCATACATAACTTAACCTAACTTTACCTATCCTAACTTAACTTACCTAACTTATTCTGCTTAACCTAACTTACTTACATTACCTAACTTAACCTAACTTACATAATTTAACCTAACTTTACCTATCCTAACATAACTTACCTAACTTTACCTATGTTACCTTACCTTACCTTACCTTACCTATCTTACCTAACCTAACCTAACTTTACCTATGTTACCTAACTTAACCTTCATAACCTAACTTTACCTATCCTAACATAACTCACCTTCCCTATCTTACCTAACTTTACCTATCCTAACATAACTTACCTTACCTAACTTAACCTAATTTACCTATCTTACCTAACTTTACCTATGTTACCTTACCTTACCCACCTATCCTAACTTAACTTACCTAACTTATTCTGCTTAACCTAACTTACCTACATTACCTAACTTTACCTATCTTACCTAACTTAACTTTCATAACCTAACTTTACCTATCCTAACATAACTTACCTTACCTTCCCTATCTTACCTAACTTTACCTATCCTAACATAACTTACCTTACCTATCATACCTAACTTAACCTAACTTTACCTATCCTAACTTAACTTACCTAACTTATTCTGCTTAACCTAACTTACCTACATTACCTAACTTAACCTGCTTAACCTAACTTATTTAACCTATCTTACCTAACTTTACCTATCTTACCTAACTTAACTTTCATAACCTAACTTTACCTATCCTAACATAACTTACCTTACCTTCCCTATCTTACCTAACTTTACCTATCCTAACATAACTTACCTTACCTATCATACCTAACTTAACCTAACTTTACCTATCCTAACTTAACTTACCTAACTTATTCTGCTTAACCTAACTTACCTACATTACCTAACTTAACCTAACTTATTTAACTTATCTTACCTATCCTAACCTAACTTGCTTTACCTAACTTAATCTTACATTCCCAAACTGATGTATCCTAACTTATCTAGTCAAACCAGACATGATCTAACTTACATAAGTATTCCTTCTTGTCTTTTGTGTTTCGTCAATCATTGTCTCATATTCATTTACTCATTTCTTTAGTTAATTTCTCAAATGGTCACTTATGGATTTCAAGTGCTATTTGTTAGAGATTGGATATTTAAGCATTTCAAAGAATTATAATTTCTCAAATGGACGTTTTTGCATTTCAAAGAATTATAATTTCTCAAATGGACGTTTTTTTGCATTTCAAGTGCTATTTGTTTAAGATTGGGTGTTTAACCATTTCAAAGGTTTTTGTTATATATGGAATTTACTCGTTTCAAGGGCCAATTTCTCAATGGTCATTTTTGCAGATCAAGGGTTATTTGTTAAAGTTCATCAAGTTGCTCATAAGTTGTATTTATTATGTTATCATTTATTCTTATTCCCCAACCCCTTAACCTAACCTCTTGTAATCTTAGTGTATTTGGTAGGTTCTATCATATGTTCTTATTCCCCAACCCTTTAACCTAACCTTTCAGATGTAGTTTATGGTGTTTTTGACGTATTTGTTGAATATATTATCCTTTTCCTAACCTTTCAGATGTAGTTTTTTTTGTTTCTCCTTTTTGTATATTTTTACCCAAACCATCTTTCCTTCTTTACTTTGATTCTCCTACTCCTTCTAACCCTCCTTTTCTATCTCTCTCCCTTATTCTCTCTCTTCCTCCCCCTCTCTCTCCCTCATTTGCTCAAATGCTCTCTTGTTTCTCAAATTCAAGTCTTAATGCTCCCATTCTCACACCCTCACTCTCATTCACTTAGTTTTCTTTTTTTTCTCAAATTCAAGTCTTAGTTCCCCCATGCCCACACTCTCTCATTCTCTCTTCTTTGGTCCCATTTTCTTCCGCCCCCTCTCTCTTACTCCTTGCTCTTCTTTTATGCTCTCACTCCCTTGAGCTCTTGTTTTTCTCAAATTCAAGTCTTAGTGCTCCCATGCTCTTCCTCCCCCCTCTCTCTTACTCTTTTCTCCTCTTTTCATGCTCTCACTCACTTGCTCTCTTGTTTTTCTCAATTTCAAGTCTTAGTAGATATGATTCTTTACTATTGTAATTCTATTATTACTAAGATAAAGAATGAACTTATATGTGAAATCAAAGTAAAAGAAGGAAAGAAGGTTTGGGTAAAAATATACAAAAAGGAGAAACAAAACTACATCTGAAAGGTTAGGAAAAGGATAATATATTCAACAAATACGTCAAAAACACCATAAACTACATCTGAAAGGTTAGGTTAAAGGGTTGGGGAATAAGAACATATGATAGAACCTACCAAATACACTAAGATTACAAGAGGTTAGGTTAAGGGGTTGGGGAATAAGAATAAATGATAACATAATAAATACAACTTATGAGCAACTTGATGAACTTTAACAAATAACCCTTGATCTGCAAAAATGACCATTTGAGAAATTGGCCCTTGAAACGAGTAAATTCCCATATATAACAAAAACCTTTGAAATGGTTAAACACCCAATCTTAAACAAATAGCACTTGAAATGCAAAAACGTCCATTTGAGAAATTATAATTCTTTGAAATGCAAAAACGTCCATTTGAGAAATTATAATTCTTTGAAATGCTTAAATATCCAATCTCTAACAAATAGCACTTGAAATCCATAAGTGACCATTTGAGAAATTAACTAAAGAAATGAGTAAATGAATATGAGACAATGATTGACGAAACACAAAAGACAAGAAGGAATACTTATGTAAGTTAGATCATGTCTGGTTTGACTAGATAAGTTAGGATACATCAGTTTGGGAATGTAAGATTAAGTTAGGTAAAGCAAGTTAGGTTAGGATAGGTAAGATAAGTTAAATAAGTTAGGTTAAGCAGGTTAAGTTAGGTAATGTAGGTAAGTTAGGTTAAGCAGAATAAGTTAGGTAAGTTAAGTTAGGATAGGTAAAGTTAGGTTAAGTTAGGTATGATAGGTAAGGTAAGTTATGTTAGGATAGGTAAAGTTAGGTAAGATAGGGAAGGTAAGTTATGTTAGGATAGGTAAAGTTAGGTTATGAAAGTTAAGTTAGGTAAGATAGGTAAAGTTAGGTAAGATAGGTTAAATAAGTTAGGTTAAGCAGGTTAAGTTAGGTAATGTAGGTAAGTTAGGTTAAGCAGAATAAGTTAGGTAAGTTAAGTTAGGATAGGTAAAGTTAGGTTAAGTTAGGTATGATAGGTAAGGTAAGTTATGTTAGGATAGGTAAAGTTAGGTAAGATAGGGAAGGTAAGGTAAGTTATGTTAGGATAGGTAAAGTTAGGTTATGAAAGTTAAGTTAGGTAAGATAGGTAAAGTTAGGTAATGTAGGTAAGTTAGGTTAAGCAGAATAAGTTAGGTAAGTTAAGTTAGGATAGGTAGGTAAGGTAAGGTAACATAGGTAAAGTTAGGTAAGATAGGTAAATTAGGTTAAGTTAGGTAAGGTAGGTAAGGTAAGTTATGTTAGGATAGGTAAAGTTAGGTAAGATAGGGAAGGTGAGTTATGTTAGGATAGGTAAAGTTAGGTTATGAAGGTTAAGTTAGGTAACATAGGTAAAGTTAGGTTAGGTTAGGTAAGATAGGTAAGGTAAGGTAAGGTAAGGTAAGGTAACATAGGTAAAGTTAGGTAAGTTATGTTAGGATAGGTAAAGTTAGGTTAAATTATGTAAGTTAGGTTAAGCAGGTTAAGTTAGGTAATGTAAGTAAGTTAGGTTAAGCAGAATAAGTTAGGTAAGTTAAGTTAGGATAGGTAAAGTTAGGTTAAGTTATGTATGATAGGTAAGGTAAGTTATGTTATGATAGGTAAAGTTAGGTAAGATAGGGAAGGTAAGGTAAGTTATGTTAGGATAGGTAAAGTTAAGTTATGAAGGTTAAGTTAGGTAAGATAGGTAAAGTTAGGTAAGATAGGTAAGATAGGTTAAGCAGGTTAAGTTAGGTAAGGTAGGTAAGGTAAGGTAACATAGGTAAAGTTAGGTTAGGTTAGGTAAGATAGGTAAGGTAAGGTAACATAGGTAAAGTTAGGTTATGCAGGTTAAGTTAGGTAAGATAGGTAAAGTTAGGTAAGATAGGTAAGGTAAGGTAAGTTATGTTAGGATAGGTAAAGTTAGGTTTAGGAACGTTACGTTAACTAAGTAACATTGGGTGGAGAGGATAGGTTACGTAGGTTTGAACAGTGTAGTTCAGAGAACAGTTTTAGGGTAAAGCAACTAAGAAAATATGTTTTAACAGAAATGCAGGTTTGGTATGAAAAGCTGAACTAGTTACATTTTGGAGAGAAATTTTATGACTGAAGATGTCTTAAAGAATAACATGATGGAAGAAGGAGAGTTTCTTTGATGAACGAAGGTGTCTTAGAGAACAACTTTGGGAGAACGAAGGTGAATTAGAGATCACTTTGATGACTCTGAGAATAACTTTTATGTCTTAGAGAACAACTTTGATGAGCAAGATTAACTTTAGATGTCTCTGAGAATAACTTTTATAACATAGAAATTAACTTTAGATGTCTCTGAAAATATCTTTGATGACTTCGAGAATAACATTTGATGACTCTGAGAGCAAGTTTGATAGCTCTGAGAATAACTTTAGATGTCTCTGAAAATAACTTTGATGAAAGAAGATGTCTTAGATTAACTTTTGATGACTTTGAAAACAAGTTTGATGAACAAAGATGTTTTGAAAGTTTCTCTGACGAACGAAGGTGACTCTGAGAATAGCTTTGGGTAGCTCTGAGAATAACTTTTGTTGTCTTAGAATAACTTTTGATTGTTCTGAGAATAACTTTAGATATCTCTGAGAATAAGTTTGATGAACGAAGATATCTTACAGAGCAAATTTTATGTTTCGAAGAATAACTTTTTGATGACTCTGGGAATGACTTTGTTGTCTTAGAGAATAACTTTGAGGATGCAAGTAAATTTTTGAGTGTTTGAGAGTGTCTTTTGATATCTCGAAGAGTCCCATTGAAGTCTTAAAGGATGTCTTTGATGTCTCAAAGGATGTCTTTGAGTGCAACTTTGATGTCTTTGAGTAAGTCCTTGATGTCTTGAAGAGTGTCTTTGACTATATTTCTTACTTAACGACATATAATTTTAGTTAGGAACAACGATGAATATGACTATTCTAGCGAAGTGAAAGGTTACTTTAGTTAAGAACAGTGTTGGAAAGAGGCTACACCTGACTATTTTAAATGAGAGAAGTGATATTTCAGGTAAGAAATGACAAGGAAACATGATGAAGTAACTATTTTTTAGTTGACTGATGAATACTTTAGTTAAGGAAAAAGACAAAACATGACGAGGGAGACTATTTTTGTGCTCCCCAAAGTATAATGTCAGTTAAGAACAGCGAAGAAAGATATCTTTGGATATTTTTCTTACTTGACAAAACATAATTTTAGTTAAGCAAAAAGACAAAACATGATGAACATGGCTTTTTCTGTTGATTGATGGATAATTTTAGTTATGAAATGACAATGAAACATGAAGAACACGGTTATTTTCTGATGACTGGGGAATAAGTTTAGTTAAGAAATGATGAAAGTTATTATTTTTAGTTGATTGACGATGGATAAAAGCTAGTTATGAACAGTTTTGGAAAGTTTCCTTTGACAATTTTTTCTTACTTGATGAAACATAGCGGCTGTTAAGAAAGTGCTGAAAGAAGTTTCCTTTGACAATTTTTAGCTAAGAGAAAGGTTGTTTTAGTTAAGAACAGTGTTGAACGGGGCTATTTCTGACTATTTTTAGTTGACTGGATAATAAGTTTAGTTGAGAAATGACGAAAGTGACTATGTTTTAGTTGATTGGCGAAAGATTTTTTTAGTTATGAAATGACAATGAAAGGTTTGTCTTTGTAAATTTGGAACTGAATAAAGTGTAGATTTTGTTTACGAACGGGGGTTGGTAGAACTAATAAGTTGACTATGAGAATTACTTTGACATAGTTTTTGCAAATAAAAACTCGGTGACTAAAATTGTTGAGGAAACTGTATTGCTGATGCTAATATTTGACAAAGAACTAGTTAGTGAATGGAAGAAACAAAGAACATAAAAAAATTGAGATTAAGTAAGGGAATGAACACAGTGAACATACGGTGAACACAGAAAACATGTAAGAAAAAGTTGATGAATAGAGTGAACAAGCAGTGAATATGAACTTATAGAGGAACATGAATATTGACAAAGAACACAACATATGGAAGTTAGCATGAATATTGAGTATAAAAAGTTATACAGAGAACATATGATGCACATGAAAACATAGAAAATATGACTAGAATTTGTAGAGAAAGTAATGAGACTAAGAGAAAGATTATAGAAAAAAATGGAGATACTTGTGAAAATATGAACTGAATGGGAACTGTGAACATTTGAAGAACATGGAGTGAACACAGAAAACATGGACAAAATGTGAAGAACACAGCTGAATATAGAGAAAATATGCAAATACAGTATGATTATTGAAGGTTTTGATACGTTGGGGATTGATACGTTGGGGATGAGAAGGGTAAAGTAATTACTCTGATAAAACAGATAGGCTGGAAAGGGTCTTGATCGAATATATTTATGTCTGATGATCTAAGGCTGAGGAAATGGAGCTTTGCTAATGTCCAGATTAAATTTACTACGTTAGAAAATAAGGTGATCTTAAATCTCAGGTGATTTAGTTGGAAAATAAAGAACTTGCACAAATGAACTAAGCTGGGGCACAAGAGTTGAAACTTGATAACTGAACTGGTTTTTATTTACTATGTCTGAAAATGTAGTTGGGTGATTTGGACTGAGAGTAATGAATTTACAAAAGTGAGCTTGGACAGAGGACAAGAGCTAGAGTTTTATAATTGTTTACTTCATATTTACTATGTCTGAAATACAGAGGGTAAAAATTTCAGGGAAATTGATGGGTTAAAGACTTGAGGGTGGAAGAGGGTGGGGGGACGAGAGCTGGAGCTCAGTAACTGACTTGATTTTATTTACGGTGTCTGAAATACAGAGGGTAAAAATTCAGGGAAATTGATGGGTTATTTACAAAGATACGAAGGAGAACTAAGGCAGGGACGAGAGCTGGAGCTCGATAACTAACTTGATTTTATTTACGGTGTCTGAAATACAGAGGGTAAAAATTTCAGGGAAATTGGACTGTTACTAACGAAGATACGAGAGAGAGCTAAGGCGGAGGACAAGCGCTGGAGCTTGGTAACTAAATTACTGTATTGAACTACGTTTGAAATATGATTATTTTTAAATTTTAGAGGGATTGGAATGATAGTATTCATTATATGACAGGGGACTAAGGTGGGGGAACGTGAGCTAGAACTTGCTTACTAACGCGATTTATTTGTGTAAAAACTGACTTGCTTAATGAAAAGGAGAAAACATACGATGTTGGAAAATAGTTGAACTGAACTGAATGAAAGGAGAGAGAGAGAGAGGAGGGACGGTCAAGATATTATGGCGAAGATAAGATATGATAAGAGCCGACTGGCTGGCTGGGCGTAAAGTGAATAAAGGTGACGCGACAGATTGCGAGGTAAGGGGGGAGGGAGGGAGGGGGTGTGATGTACGAAACCCTGAAAACCCTGGCTCACAAACACGAATTTCTAAATTTACATGAATAACTAAGGCTTGCATAGACGATTTTTGTAAGTTGAAAACATGTAAAACATGTCCGTAGAGTTCTCCTGGAAACCCTAAGGAGCTACATACGTTACTTGAATTTGTCCCATAAGGCCTTAACAAACTTCTATGTCTTGGAAATTATTTTTCTTATAAGAACTTTAACAAACTCGTATGACATTATTTTTCATTATAAGAAATCTTTACTTCTAAAATCGGTGACTGACAAAATTTACCTGAAAACCCCCAAGAGCTACACACCAATTTCCAGAAAAACAAAAAAGGTACCTGTGAGTCGTACAACTCACAGGGATCCTCTCCCCCCCAAAAAAAGGTACCTGTGAGTCGTACAACTCACAGGGGTCCTCTCCCCCCCCAAAAAAAAAGGTACCTGTGAGTCGTCCACCCTACTACTCCGTTGTACCGGTGTGTTGAACTGTTCCATTGTACCGGTGTGTTGAACTGTTCCATTGTACCGGTGTGTTGAACTGTTCCGTTGTACCGGTGCGTTGAACTGTTCCGTTGTACCGGTGCGTTGAACTGTTCCGTTGTACCGGTGTGTTGAACTGTTCCGTTGTACCGGTGTGTTGAACTGTTCCGTTGTACCGGTGTGTTGAACTGTTCCGTTGTACCGGTGCGTTGAACTGTTCCGTTGTACCGGTGTGTTGAACTGTTCCGTTGTACCGGTGCGTTGTACCGGTGTGTTGAACTGTTCCGTTGTACCGGTGTGTTGAACTGTTCCGTTGTACCGGTGTGTTGAACTGTTCCGTTGTACCGGTGTGTTGAACTGTTCCGTTGTACCGGTGTGTTAAACTGTTCCATTGTACCAGTGCGTTAAATTGTTCAGTGTTCCGTTGGTCCGGTGCATTAAACTGTTCTTTGTTCTGTTGAACCAATGCGTTAAATTGTTTCGTGTTACGTTGTACCGGGACATACCTGTTTGATGGGGTTCTGGGAGTTCTTCTACTCCCCAAGCCCGGCCCGAGGCCAGGCTTGACTTGTGAGAGTTTGGTCCACCAGGCTGTTGCTTGGAGCGGCCCGCAGGCCCACATACCCACCACAGCCCGGTTGGTCCGGCACTCCTTGGAGGAAACTATCTAGTTTCCTCTTGAAGATGTCCGCGGTTGTTCCGGCAATATTTCTTATACTCGCTGGGAGGATGTTGAACAACCGTGGACCTCTGATGTTTATACAGTGTTCTCTGATTGTGCCTATGGCACCTCTGCTCTTCACTGGTTCTATTCTGCATTTTCTTCCATATCGTCCACTCCAGAATGTTGTTATTTTACTGTGCAGAATTGGGACCTGTTCCTCCAGTATTTTCGACGTGTATATTATTTGATATCTCTTCCGTCGTATTTCTAGGGAGTACATTTGGAAAGCTTTGAGACGATCCCAATAATTTAGATGCTGTTTCGTGTTTATGTATGCCGTATATGTTCTCCGTACTCCCTCTATTTCAGCAATCTCTCCTGCTCTGAAGGGGGAAGTGAGTACTGAGCAGTACTCAAAATGGGACAACACAAGTGACTTGAAGAGTACAACCATTGTGATGGGATCCCTGGGTTTGAAAGTTCTCGTAATCCATCCTATCATTTTTTTGCTGATGCAATATTTGCTTAGTTATGCTGCCTAAACGTTAGGTCGACAGACATCATTATTCCCAAATCCTTTACATGTTGCTTTCCTACTATGGGCAAATTTGATTGCATTTTGTACCCTGTATTATGTTTAAGGTCCTCATTTTTACCATACCTGAGTACCTGGAATTTATCGCTGTTAAACATCATGTTATTTTCTGTTGCCCAGTCAAAAACTTTATTAATATCTGCTTGAAGTTTTTCAATGTCTTCAGCCAAGGTATTTTTCATGCTGATTTTTGTGTCGTCTGCAAAGGATGATACAAAGCTGTGACTTGTATTTGAATCTATATCTGATATGAGAATTAAGGAAAAGCAGTGGTGCAAGGACTGTACCTTGAGGTATCTTGGGGTGCTTGTAACGTACTGGTGCGTTAAATTATTCTGTTGTAATGGTGCATTAAATTGTTCCATGTTCCATTGTACCAGTGTTAAATTGTTCCATTGTACCGTGGCATTAAATTGTTCCATGATCCGTTGTACTGCTGCTTTAAACTGTCCTGTGTTCCGTTGTACTGATGCATTAAATTATTCTGTTGTACCTGTGTGTTAAATTGTTCTGTATTCCGATGTACCAATCCGTTAAATTGTTCTGTGTTCCATTGAACCGGAGAGTTAAATAGTCCAGTGTTCCGTTGTATTGGTGGGTTAAATTATTCCGTGTTATCGGTGCGTTAAATTGTTCCGTGGTATCGGTGCGTTAAATTGTTCCGTGGTATCGGTGCGTTAAATTGTTGTGTTCCATTGTACCAGTGCATTGGTGTTCCATCATACTAATGTGTTGAAGTGTTCTGTGTTTATTGTACTAGTGCATTGAAATGTTCCATTGTACCAGTGGATTAAAGGGTTCCATTGTACCAGTGCATTGAAGTGTTCCATTGTACCAGTGCATTGAAGTGTTCCATTGTACCAGTGCATTGAAGTGTTCCATTGTACCTGTGCATTGAAGTGTTCCATTGTACCTGTGCATTGAAGTGTTCCATTGTACCTTGCATTGAAGTGTTCCATTGTACCTGTGCATTGAAGTGTTATATTGGGTAGTGGAATTGGGGACTACGACCGTCCACGATTACCTGCGACAAGAAATCTTGTCACAGTAAATGCATAGAGTATCAACCCCCTCCTCTAGGTTAGGTTAGAAAGAGACACGTTTCGTTCACACTCAAGGCATTTCTTATTTTTAGAAATATATCATATTCACATTCAGGAACTACGCCCAACACTTTCCCCAGAGCAGTCCCAGTTGATAATGTAACTCTACAGACGTTTCTATGTCCCGTCGCTGAGCTAATATTCTCCTCACTAATCACAGTAATGAACTTGTTTCGATTGAAGGAAGAATAATACTTTATATAATTTATTCCGTATTTAGGCAAAAGTTGTTTAAATGCTTATCCTAAAAAAAAAACTCAATTTGGTGTTATTTGAGAATATGGTACCTATTTCTGTATTAATCAAGTGATTAATTTTTATAGTTCCAGCTGAAACATCGGATGATGATGATAAATACTCTGAATACAAGTAACTCGTCCCAACCTCATTCTCGCACGTAAGCCCTACGTGTATATACGCCTCGGGATTATTATGTTTAATAACGTCATGAGATGTGGGGAGGAGTAATTTTTGTAGACACATTTCATACGATCTCGTTGGAACTAATTATAGCTGATTAAACAAGCGATTTTGAAAAGATGCCGGATTGTTATTTGGGAATTGTATCTGATACGCTGGTGGCATATATCACCTGTGTATCCATCGCTCTATCACCTTAGACGTCTTATTACCAAGTAATTCTACTTACACTTTACATACACATATATATACACTCACCTGTTAATATATGATCCAGGAAGTGTTCCTTTTACTGGGGGATGCAATCTTCACAGCCGCCTTTCTCTTAACTGAAGGTGCATCACACACCCGCCTGCTAGCTGTAGTATTGCGGAATAAATCTCAAGGTGTGGAAGTTAATGTGAGAACAGTTGAACAATGGGTAATTTATCCGGTAAAAATACTGATTTTTGTACTGTGGTATCGGATCACATTTATTATATAAATGCCAGATACAGGTGCCAATAAATTTCCATTCAGATCCCATAGAACCAAACCAGTTTCATCAAAATGATATAACAAGGATCTGGCATATTCGTGGTCTATTACTCTCAATTTCATGTCTATTAAATGTTTTATGGAGGGATTACTATGTATCTGAGGAATAGACTTCACCGATTGAGGCGCAGGACTGTGTGTGGCTTTCCCGCGTTAAATTATTTTACGTGGTATGAGATAAAACTCCATATTTTTTCAAAGGGTGAACAACCTTGTAATTAAACTTGCAGCTATAGGTAGGATAATAGATAAAATACCTTCCCCTCATTTACTGGTTAATATCTGTTTCTTAGTTGTTACAGAAAGCTTCTTGCACACTAATGACCGAATAAATAATTTATATTTGTTCAACTTCTTAACTACCTTGTCGGACACGGGTAGTTTATTTTTTAAAAAGTTATTAAAAATTTCAGATAAGCAATTTATATGCGGTTTCTTCAATTTTTCAATCAGTTGTTTTCTTGAGGAATACTGGAGCTTGGGTAATAGATGGATCAACTCCTTATATTTGTAAACTAAGGGCTTCTTCGTTATAAATGTAATGTGTTATCAGCATCGATCCATTGATCGAATGACTGATCATATCCAACGTATCTGACTTCATACTGAAGTTTACCAGACACTCTGCGTTTGCGCAGTACCTTTTCAATATTAAAGGTTTGAGGAAGCTGTGTAGGTGTTAATTCTTTGTTATAGAAGCTACCACCAATTTCCTCACCCCCACCCCACCCCATTCAAATCTTTCAGGAAGTATAATGGGATGTGTTGACTTTGATTAATTTGCATAACTGTAAATATATCTCATGTTTTGTTGCTTAAAAACCTTCTTAAACATGGAAATATGATCTGTTTGTGTGATGACACTGTATGATACGTACTGTATGTACTGTAGGTGATACGTACTGTATCACTGACCACCAGTTGTAGAATGATAGATCTCTCTGGTTTGCTCTGGGTTTTATACATTAAGTCAAATTGATCAACATACTAGGTGTAGATAGTGCGTGTACCTCCTCGGGTGTCTTTCCCTTCAATCCTCTGTGAGAGGATAAATTATATGTTTTCACAATTTCTGGCAGAGCTTGCATGTAGTTTAAAGTATTGTGCGCTGTCATATACTTGTAAAGGTTACATTTTAAAGTACGCATGAACCTCTCAGCAATTGAGGCCTTGGTCTCCTGAGAAAATACACTATATAACTTAACCTTCTTTGATGCCAACATCATCTTCACAGAGGTGTTATAAAATTCTCCACCTCGATCAGAATTAATTTTGTCCACTCCCTGAGAATGTGGTGTATCCAGAATTAAAGCCAAAACTCTACTTGTACTTTTTCCATCCTTACTAAATAATGGTAATACTTGGGCAAACCTAGAGAATATATCTCCACATACAAGTAAGTATTTCACTCTATCATTATGTTTTAACAATAAACTCATCTCGGCCAGGTCTATAGCTTTAAATATTTGCAGATTGGAGCTTAATGTTGACCAAACCACACACTAGAAAGTGAAGGGACGACGATGTTTCGGTCCGTCCTGGACTATTCTCAAGTCAATTGTGACTTGGGGCTTAATACTCGTCGCCGTGTGAATTTACGCGGATGAGAATAATGTAGCGTTTATGTGTCAGAGGTTTTCAGATAACCCTTTACATAGGATAGAGTTAATTAATTTAGCAGCATTATTCAACCTCCGTACCCCTTCCAACCCACCAGTGGATGAGGGGCCGTTATATATGTGTTCCAGTACATCTTTCTTGCTCACCATTGGTAAACTATCTCATAGAGAGGTTTGCGAACAATATTACTGTGCAATGTTATAGTAGAGGGTGTGTTCGAGACCAGATCTACTAATACCCATAGTGCTTGCTAATAACTTTCTTAAATAACTCTACAAGTTTCTTTGATTCCTGTTTCCCAAATATTTGTCGTCCTAGTGTTTCAGTTTGTGAGAGGTTTCTTGATTTAACTAATGTGAAATGAGAAGCATTTAAACTAATATTCCTCGAATATTTACCAGGAAAAAATATATTTTGAGTTATTAATATAACTGAGACATTGAGATGTCTTCCTCTAGTGAACATGTCTGATACGATTTTAGAATTAACACTCTCCGTAAAAAGATCGTCATAGATTACAAAGATGTGTGTCTCCTTATCCACTCGCTCTTCCACAGGATCAATAATGGTTGAATGCCCGATCAGCTTCCTTTTAATTTGCGGGTCCGACCCCTAATTCGGAGTAACCACCTCCACATACAGTTATCGAGGAGAACTTGTGATGATACTTCCTTACAAGTTTACTGCATAAGAAGGACTTTCCACTGAATAACCTGCTATAATAATCAAAGTTGGTTCTTGGAACATATCTAGTTGTTCCTCACGGATTAAATCATAGGAACTGTCCATGATTAATGGTTCGTTAAGACTGCTTAAACTAAGGAAATGGTGATGGTATTTATACAAACATTAGTCATTTACAGGCATTTATTCACATAAATATATACAGCATCATTTTTAAAACTAATCACAGTTCTTACGGTTAATGTATCTCACAAAAAATAATAATAAACATCAATTTCATTTGAATATCTCATCCTATGCCCTATAGTAGATAGTTTTACCAATGTGCATTATCTATCCTAATACTAACTTAACTAAATTGTACAATGTGTATCTAGTGAGGGGTGAATAGTTTTTGAGCTGAAGCATCGCGCTTACTCCACGGGAGGAATACAAGGTAAAGCCTCGGTTGTGCCACTTCTAATCACTTCGTCATCCTCCATAAATACTTCTTCTACCTCCTCATCCACTTCTACATCCATCTCGGCAACATCATTATTTGGGATGTCTGGATGCCCTTACCGTAGGGACTGTGTTGGGCTTAGAATGTAACGTTTAGCATCAAATACTGACAAACCTCTACATGTACTTCAGCATGTACAGATCTTTCTTTGCACATTACGTATAGATCTTGACACAAACCTGCTTGAAGTGTTTGTTTCAAGCGTGTGTTGAAATTAGTCGTGTGAGAGTTTCTCTTGGAGGTGGTAAGGTAGCCCCTTTACACTTACATGTATGTTCACCATCCTGTGTGGTTGAAAGTGTATGTTTTAGGTCTAAGAGCAATTAATTGGTTAATAATCTTAGAGCCGATTTCTGACTTGAGCAAACCTAGTTCACCTTCACGTGCTTTCAAGTAGGATGGATGTGTGTCTAGAAAGTTGCTAAAATCCATACAGTCAAAGAGAGGAGACTTATTCAGCTCTTCAAAAACATCCTGACAGTTGAGTTTAATGATGAGTTTTTGTCTGTATATAATAGACTCGCTTTATCCCCATATGCTGCTTTTACCACATCGTACCAGAACTCATAGAGACATCTCTTAGCAATTTGGGGTATGTAATTACCAAGGTATGTAGGAGTGTTGACTAGGAGAGACTTCTCCTTGATAGTGCATATCACACAGTCTTTACTTAACAACAGACTAAGCTTGAAGAAAGGGTTGCGAGCGTGTTTCAGGAAAATTCTACGATCTGTGACCAAATAGTGTTTGTTCCCATATTTAGAAACATCTGTGAGGCTCTTTCCATATAGAGAGTTTGATACAAGTTTGAAAGCTTTTGTTTTTTATTGCACATTTGGTACTGGCTCGTTCATGAACATTGGTTACAATGAAATCTTTAAAGTAGGTCTCCTGCTCAAATTCGTAGATGTCGTCAACTTTAGCTACTTCTAATCCAATACGCATGAGCAACTGTAACAAATCCAGACTAACCCGGTAATCTTTCTAAGGAAGGTGTGATGCGATTAATTTAGTGTTTTTTTAGGCATCCCATTTCTTCTGTAAGAATATTCTTACTGTAGGGGAAAATGTGTTCCTGTGTAATGCAGGCATGAGAAAGAACTAAGCCGTTCATCCTTGGCACCTCTGGACTAACCTGCTATGTATCACACAACACCCAGTAACATTTGGTCCATCACACGTAATATTCTCCAAGCCTTGCTCTAACATTGCCTCACACTCATTGTGATACAGCTTCCGGATCCCACCTCGAGGGAGCAGTTCAGCCAGACATGCTCCCTATAGACAGTTAAAGCCCAGGTAGGTGATGTAACTACTATCACCACCTAGATCTAAACCTATGTGTTGGTTCTCCACACTCGTGTACTGTCTCGTCACACTGGTAAAACCCCCCTCACAGATTCTGGCGAAGTCGTATAACATTGGGTCTGACACTACATCCCAAGCGAACGAGAGTTAAGAAATGTAGAGGGAAATGTCCAATTTGTAGAGAGTAAGCATGGTATCTCGCCAGACTGTGAACACATCCGCCAGCAATCCCGTGTCTACTTTGAGATATAGAACGAGATAATCTCCAATGTTGCCACTTTGGGCTAATAACAAATTTCTAAGGCCTGCTTATATTCTTTTTCTGATAACGCATCATCTTTCAATGTGTTGTAAAACTTGTCATGAGAAGGAAGGTGTGGTTCCTCCAGATGATTGCACCAGTACAAATCCTCTTACTTGCTTAGATGGATCACCCTCGCGCTCACCTGGGCAGGTGTGTCATACGTAGCACACCTCTCCCTAGTGCTCGCGGATGGTCTTAATCCCAGGTGCTCGTGGATGGTCTTATCCCAGGTGCTCGCGGATGGTCTTATCCCAGGTGCTCGCGGATGGTCTTACTCCCAGGTTCTCGCGGATGGTCTTAGTCCTCAATTTCACTACTTCATTGTACCAGTGCATTGACATGTTCTGTGTATTTTGCATCAGTGCATTGAAGTGTTGTGTGTTCCATTGTACCGGTGCGTTGGTGTTCTGTGTTCCATTGTACCAGTGCGTTGGTGTTCTGTGTTCCATTGTACCAGTGCGTTGGTGTTCTGTGTTCCATTGTACCAGTTCGTTGGTGTTCTGTGTTCCATTGTACCAGTGCGTTGGTGTTCTGTGTTCCATTGTACCAGTGCGTTGGTGTTCTGTGTTCCATTGTACCAGTGCGTTGGTGTTCTGTGTTCCATTGTACCAGTGCGTTGGTGTTCTGTGTTTCATTGTACCAGTGCGTTGAAGTGTTTCATTGTATCAGTGCATTGACGTGTTCCGTGTTCCACGGAAAAAGTGCATTGCAGTGTTCCCCTCGACGCATTAACAGGACCAATGGAATCGACCTATGTCTGTTCCTGCACCAAGAGGATTCACCCTGCATAGTTTAGTGATCGCAGCCCCGAACGTCTGGCCTTGGAGAGGTCAGACTATGACCTTCTCAATCATGGACGTAAATGATACATGTATGGGAGTGAACCGCGTATAGGTATGTTTACATGTATGAATGGAATCATGCATGTCTCAAGAACATAAGGGGGGTGGGGTCCGGCTTCCCTACACGATGACTGGGATCTGGAACTTGGAGGACAACTGGATATCTTCCAAGCGATGTAGATGTTAGGATGTGGTGTAGGATATAGCAGCTCTCTGTTTACAAAGTCATGAGGTACGGCGATGACACTCCTAATGAACCCTAGTGTAGTTGGGGGGAGGGGAGGGGGGGGGGAGAGGCAGACAGGCACTATCGACCTGGTCTTCAGGCAGTGCGTGGGTGGTCGGATATCCTATATGTCTGGTGTTTGCTTCCCCTCCCCCCTCCCCTGGTGCCCCCCCCTCTTTATCCCCTCCCTGGTAACCCCTCCCCCCCCCAACCCAACCCTCTCCTACTCTCTCTTTCGTACTCACTTTTCCACTCTGCTTCTACCTCTTCCTGTTTTCCCTGCCCCCCCCTTCTCTCTCCCCCCTCCCCCCTTCTCTCTCCCCCCTCACCCTTCTCTCCCCCCCCCCACCTCCAACAGACCGGAACTAGCTATCAGTTGCCAGTTTTTACAATTGTTGAAGGTCTGCTCCCAGCTATAAGAGGCGGTATTGAAGGTGGTGGTGGCGGGCTCAGGGTGGCCGCCTTGTTCTTGCTTGGTGTGGGTGTGTGTGTTTACCTATTTGTGCTTGCGGGGGTTGAGCTTTGGCTCTTTGGTCCCGCCTCTCAACTGTCAGTCAATCGATGTACAGGTTCCTGAGCCTACTGGGCTCTTATCATATTTACATTTGAAACTGTGTATGGAGTCAGTTTCCACCACATCACTGCCTAATGCATTCCATCTGTCAACCACTCCCTTCTGTGTATGTGTGTGTGTGTGTGTGTGTGTGTGTGTGTGTGTGTGTGTGTGTGTGTGTGTGTGTGTGTGTGTGTGTGTGTCTGTGTGTGTGTGTGTGTGTATTCACCTAGTTGTGCTTGCGGGGCTTGAGCTCTGCTCTTTCAGCCCGCCTCTCATCTGTCAATCAACTGTTACTAACTACTAATTTTTTTTCTCCCTCCACACTCACACACACTCACACACACTCACACACACACACACTCACACACACACACACACACACACTCGAGGGGGCCTCGTAGCCTGGTGGATAGCGCGCAGGACTCGTAATTCTGTGGCGCGGGTTCGATTCCCGCACGAGGCAGAAACAAATGGGCAAAGTTTCTTTCACCCTAAGTGCCCCTGTTACCTAGCAGTAAATAGGTACCTGGGAGTTAGTCAGCTGTCACGGGCTGCTTCCTGGGGTGTGTGTGTGTGTGGTGTGGAAAAAAAAAAGTAGTTAGTAAACAGTTGATTGACAGTTGAGAGGCGGGCCGAAAGAGCAAAGCTCAACCCCCGCAAAAACACATCTAGTAAACACACACACACACACACACACACACACGTGTGTGTATTCACCTAGTTGTGCTTGCGGGAGTTGAGCTCTGCTCTTTCGGCCCGCCTCTCAACTGTCAGTCAATCAACTGTTACTATTTTTTCACCCCTTTCTCCAGTAAGCAGCCCGTAGCAGTTGTCTAACTCCCAGGTACCTATTTACTGCTAGGAACTCAGGATAAAAGAAACTCTGCCTATTTGTCTCTGCCTAGTCCGGGAATCGAACCCGAGCCGCAGGATTACGAGCCCCGCGCGCTGTCCACTGCTACCAGACACCCTAGATGTGTGTGTGTGTGTGCGTGTACTCATCTACTTGTGTCTGCAGGATCGAGCATTGACTCTTGGATCCCGCCTATCCAGCCATCGGTTGTTTACAGCAATGACTCCTGTCCCATTTCCCTATCATACCTGGTTTTAAAATTATGAATTGAGTTTGCTTCCACAACCTGTTCCTGAAGTGCATTCCATTTTCCCACTACTCTCACGCTAAAAGAAAACTTTCAAACATCTCTGTGACTCATCTGAGTTTCCAGCTTCCACCCATGTCCCCTCGTTCTGTTAGTATTCCATGTGAATATTTCGTCTATTTCCACTCTGTCAATCTCCCTGAGTATTTTATATGTCCCTATCATATCTCTTCTCTCCCTTCTTTTTTCTAGTGTCGTAAGATTCAGTTCCTTCAGGCGCTCTTCATATCCCATCCCTCGTAACTCTGGGACAAGCCTCGTCGCACAGTTCTGAACCTTTTCCAGTTTCATTATATGCTTCTTCAGGTGGGGACTCCATGACGAGGCGGCATACTCTAAGACTGGCCTCACGTAGGCAGTGTAAACCGCCCTAAATGCCTCCTTACTTAGGTTTCTGAATGATGTTCTAACTTTTGCCAGTGTAGAGTACGCTGCTGTCGTTATCCTATTTATATGTGCCTCAGGAGATAGATTAGGTGTTACGTCCACGCCCAGGTCTCTTTCTCGCGTCGTCACAGGTAGGCTGTTTCCCTTCATTGTGTACTGTCCCTTTGTTCTCCTATCTCCTAGTCCCATTTCCATAACTTTACATTTGCTCGTGTTGAACTCCAGTAGCCATTTCTCTGACCATCTCTGCAACCTGTTCAGGTCCTCTTGGAGGATCCTACAATCCTCATCTGTGACAACTCTTCTCATCAACTTTGCGTCATCCGCGAACATCGACATGTAGGACTCTACGCCTGTAAACATGTCGTTAACATATACAAGAAATAGAATTGGTCCCAGCACCGATCCTTGTGGTACTCCACTTGTTACTGTTCGCCAGTCCGACTTCTCGCCCCTTACCGTAACTCTTTGGCTCCTTCCTGTTAGGTAGTTCCTTATCCATGCTAGGGCCTTTCCCCCCCCACCCCCGCCTGCCTCTCAAGTTTGAACAGCAGTCACATGCGCGGTACTGTATCAAAGGCTTTTTGGCAGTTTTTTTGTGTGCGTGTACTTACCTAGTTGTGCTTGTGGGGGTTGAGTTCTCGCTCTTTGGTCCATGCGTGTGCTTGCGTGTGTTTGTGCGTACGTGTGTGCGTGCGCGTGCGTGTATGCGTGCGCGCGTGTATATGCATGTGTGTGTATTCACCTAGTTGTATTGTGTGTGTGTGTGTGTGTGTGTGTGTGTGTGTTGTGTGTGTGTGTGTGTGTTGTGTAGTTGTGTTTAGTTGTGTTTTTTGCGGGGGTTGAGCTTTGCTCTTTCGGCCCGCCTCACAACTGTCAATCAACTGTTTACTAACTACTTTTTTTTTTTTTTTTTTTCCCCACACCACACACACACTCCAGGAAGCAGCCCGTGACAGCTGACTAACTCCCAGGTACCTATTTACTGCTAGGTAACAGGGGCACTTAGGGTGAAAGAAACTTTGCCCATTTGTTTCTGCCTCGTGCGGGAATCGAACCCGCGCCACAGAATTACGAGTCCTGTGCGCTATCCACCAGGCTACGAGGCCCGCTGTGTGTGTGTGTGTGTGTGTGTGTGTGTGTGTGTGTGTGTGTGTGTGTGTGTGTGTGTGTGTGCGTGCGTGCGTGCGTGCGTGCGGGGGGGGGGGCGAGTGCTTCAATACCCCCATGTCCACAAGGCTATGAATGAACCCTTGGATGAATGGGTGGGCGGATCGATGCGCAGCAGGTCGCACGCGCACGCTCTCCTCAGTCTTGTGTGTGTGTGTGTGTGTGTGTGTGTGTGTGTGTGTGTGTGTGTGTGTGTGTGTGTGTGTGTGTGTGTGTGCGCGCGCGTGCGTGCGTGCGTGCGCGCGCGCTTGCCTAAGTGTGCTTGGAGGGTTGAGCTTCAGCTCGTGAGCCCTGCCTCAGCGCCTCATGTTGGTATAGGATGAGCGCTACGCTCGTGGTGTCCCGTCTTCCCAGTACTCTTTGTCGTATAAAGAGATATATAATGTCGTACCTAGTAGCCAGAACGCACTTCTCAGCCTACTATGCAAGGCCCGATATGCCTAATAAGCCAAGTTTTCATGAATTATTATATTTTCTCTAATTTTTTTCTTATGAAATGATAAAGCTACCCATTTCATTATGTATGAAGTCAATTTTTTTTATTTAAGCAAAAATTAACGAAGATATATGACCGAACCTAACCAACCCTACCTAACCTAACCTAACCTATATTAATAGGTTAGGTTAGGTGGCCGAAAAAGTCAGGTTAGGTTAGGTTAGGTAGGTTAGGTAGTCGAAAAACAATTAATTCATGAAAACTTGGCTTATTAGGCAAAACGGGCCTTGCATAGTAGGCTGAGAAGTGCGTTCTGGCTACTAGGTACGATATATATATATATATATATATATATATATATATATATATATATATATATATATATATATATATATATATATATACATACTCTTTGTCACTGGTGTTCAACCCATTTAACTATTGTTTCTAGAGTTTTGACTACGACGCTTGTTAGTGAGACGGGTCTATAACTTGGAGGTTCGTCTTAACTACCATTGTTATAGATTGGTGCTAAGTGTGCGTGTGTACTCGCCTAGTTTGTGCTTGCGGGGGGGGGGGGGGGGGGGTTGGCTCTTTAGCCCCGTCAAACAATTGGTGTACTGGTGTACCAGTCAATCGGCTGCCAATCAACTGGTGTACAGAGTCTGGAACCTGTTTGGTTAGTGTGTGTGTGTGTGTATATACTCACCTAATTGTGCTTGCGGGTGTTGAGTTTTGGCTCTTTGGTCCCGCCTCTCAACTGTCAATCAACTGGTGTACAGGTTCCTGAGCCTACTGGGCTCTATCATATCTACATTTAAAACTGTGTATGGAGTCAGCCTCCACCACATCACTTCCTAGTGCATTCCATTTACTAACTACTCTGACACTGAAAAAGTTCTTTCTAATGTCTCTGTGGCTCATTTGGGTACTCAGCTTCCACCTGTGTCCCCTTGTTCGCGTCCCTCCAGTGTTGAATAGTTCATCCTTGTTTACCCGGTCGATTCCCCTGAGGATTTTGTAGGTTGTGATCATGTCCCCCCTTACTCTTCTTTCTTCCAGTGTCATAAGGTGCATTTCCCGCAGCCTTTCCTCATAACTCATGCCTCTTAGTTCTGGGACTAGTCTAGTAGCATACCTTTGGACTTTTTCCAGCTTCGTCTTGTGCTTGACAAGGTACGGGCTCCATGCTGGGGCCGCATACTCCAGGATTGGTCTTACATATGTGGTGTACAAGATTCTGAATGATTCCTTACACAGGTTCCTGAACGCCGTTCTGATGTTAGCCAGCCTCGCATATGCCGCAGACGTTATTCTCTTTATGTGGGCTTCAGGAGACAGGTTTGGTGTGATATCAACTCCTAGATCTTTCTCTGTGTCTGTTTCATTAAGTACTTCATCTCCTATTCTTTATCCTGTGTCTGGCCTCCTGTTTCCACTGCCTAGTTTCATTACTTTGCATTTACTCGGGTTGAACTTCAACAGCCATTTGTTGGACCATTCACTCAGTCTATCTAGGTCATCTTGTAGCCTCCTACTATCATCCTCTGTTTCAATCTTCCTCATAATTTTTGCATCGTCGGCAGACATTGAGAGGAACGAATCTATACCCTCTGGGAGATCATTTACATATACCAGAAACAGTATAGGTCCAAGGACTGACCCCTGCGGGACTCCACTTGTAACGTCTCGCCAATCTGAGACCTCACCCCTCACACAGACTCGTTGTCTCCTGTTGCTTAGGTACTCCTCTATCCACCGGAGTACCTTCCCTTTCACTCCAGCCTGCATCTCCAACTTTCGCACTAGGCTCTTGTGTGGCACTGTATCAAAGGCTTTCTGACAATCCAAAAATATGCAGTCTGCCCACCCTTCTCTTTCTTGCCTTATTTTTTTGCCTGGTCGTAGAATTCAAGTAACCCTGTGAGGCAGGACCTGCCATCCCTGAATCCATGTTGATGCTGTGTTACAAAGTTCAAAGTTCAAAGAAGGTTATATGTGGACCATATGGTTGGGAGGCCGTGTGTGTACTGTTGTTGCTCTGGTGGGAGGGGGTGGGGGTGAGAGAAGGGGGGGAAGAGTTGTCTCGGTGTAGGGCGGAGTGTTTTTCACACTTGGGTGTCAGAAAACTAGTTCCCACATGAGCCGCACATTTCCCTTGATATTCGTTTCAGTTTGTTAACTTATATCCAAGACTAACTATTAAAAAGCAATAACACTGTACACCAATTGACTGACTGACTTTGTGAGAGGCCTTACCTTACCGCCAATTCAAAACATCCCGCAGCACAAACAGGTGTTAAGTACTGTTGACAGTGGTGTGTAGGCCTGCTGTCTCCATCCACGCCGCTGCCAGGCGTAGGTCCCTCCAACTTGTCGCTATATATCACCAGTATTCTGCTTCATGTTCCTCTTAGCACCGATATAGTTCAATACTCCACGTTCAGAATCACTTCTTCACTATCCTATTCACTATTTGTTATGATCTTCACTATCACATCTAGTTGTGTACACTCTGACCATGCAGTGGCCCTGCTTGTCCTGGCACAGATGTCGTACCCCTGATCTTGTCTAATATGCACTATCGGACACTATCCATAAGTTTTCTAGTTTCAAAATGGCGTGTTGCACTTTGTATTATCACTGAACACCGAATTTCCCGTGTATCCCTCTGATGTCCCGAGATATAAAGCCTTATTGACGAGCGTGGCGCAACGTGACCACCCTCCCTCACCCTCGAGAATGTGCGTGTGTGTGTGTGTGTGTGTGTGTGTGTGTGTGTGTGTGTGTGTGTGTGTGTGTGTGTGTGTGTGTGTGTGTGTGTGTGTGTGTGTGTGTGTGTTGTGTGTGTGTGTGTGTGTGTGTGTGTGTGTGTGTGTGTGTGTGTGTGTGTGTGTGTGTGTGTGTGTGTGTGTGTGTGTGTGTGTGTGTGTACGCCGCCCTACACGTGTAAATAATACCTTTAGGTGTACATGAGTCATTTTTGTAATTGTAATTATCTTTTTATTTATATATTGTTCATTGTTTCTGATGGGTTGTGGGGTGACCTCCCGTGTTCTGTACCTGTTCTGATGGGTTGTGGGGGTGACCTCCCGTGTTCTGTACCTGTTCTGATGGGTTGTGGGGGTGACCTCCCGTGTTCTGTACCTGTTCTGATGGGTTGTAGGGGTGACCTCCCGTGTTCTGTACCTGTTCTGATGGGTTGTAGGGGTGACCTCCCGTGTTCTGTACCTGTTCTGATGGGTTGTGGGGGTGACCTCCCGTGTTCTGTACCTGTTCTGATGGGTTGTGGGGGTGACCTCCCGTGTTCTGTACCTGTTCTGATGGGTTGTGGGGTGACCTCCCGTGTTCTGTACCTGTTCTGATGGGTTGTGGGGGTGACCTCCCGTGTTCTGTACCTGTTCTGATGGGTTGTAGGGGTGACCTCCCGTGTTCTGTACCTGTTCTGATGGGTTGTGGGGTGACCTCCCGTGTTCTGTACCTGTTCTGATGGGTTGTGGGGGTGACCTCCCGTGTTCTGTACCTGTTCTGATGGGTTGTAGGGGTGACCTCCCGTGTTCTGTACCTGTTCTGATGGGTTGTGGGGGTGACCTCCCGTGTTCTGTACCTGTTCTGATGGGTTGTGGGGGTGACCTCCCGTGTTCTGTACCTGTTCTGATGGGTTGTGGGGGTGACCTCCCGTGTTCTGTACCTGTTCTGATGGGTTGTGGGGGTGACCTCCCGTGTTCTGTACCTGTTCTGATGGGTTGTGGGGGTGACCTCCCGTGTTCTGTACCTGTTCTGATGGGTTGTGGGGGTGACCTCCCGTGTTCTGTACCTGTTCTGATGGGTTGTGGGGGTGACCTCCCGTGTTCTGTACCTGTTCTGATGGGTTGTGGGGGTGACCTCCCGTGTTCTGTACCTGTTCTGATGGGTTGTGGGGGTGACCTCCCGTGTTCTGTACCTGTTCTGATGGGTTGTGGGGGTGACCTCCCGTGTTCTGTTCCTGTTCTGATGGGTTGTAGGGGTGACCTCCCGTGTTCTGTACCTGTTCTGATGGGTTGTAGGGTGATCTCCCGTGTTCTGTACCTGTTCTGATGGGTTGTGGGGGTGACCTCCCGTGTTCTGTACCTGTTCTGATGGGTTGTGGGGGTGACCTCCCGTGTTCTGTTCCTGTTCTGATGGGTTGTAGGGGTGACCTCCCGTGTTCTGTACCTGTTCTGATGGGTTGTAGGGGTGATCTCCCGTGTTCTGTACCTGTTCTGATGGGTTGTGGGGGTGACCTCCCGTGTTCTGTACCTGTTCTGATGGGTTGTGGGGGTGACCTCCCGTGTTCTGTTCCTGTTCTGATGGGTTGTAGGGGTGACCTCCCGTGTTCTGTTCCTGTTCTGATGGGTTGTAGGGGTGACCTCCCGTGTTCTGTTCCTGTTCTGATGGGTTGTAGGGGTGACCTCCCGTGTTCTGTACCTGTTCTGATGGGTTGTAGGGGTGACCTCCCGTGTTCTGTACCTGTTCTGATGGGTTGTAGGGGTGACCTCCCGTGTTCTGTTCCTGTTCTGATGGGTTGTAGGGGTGACCTCCCGTGTTCTGTACCTGTTCTGATGGGTTGTAGGGGTGACCTCCCGTGTTCTGTTCCTGTTCTGATGGGTTGTGGGGGTGACCTCCCGTGTTCTGTTCCTGTTCTGATGGGTTGTAGGGGTGACCTCCCGTGTTCTGTACCTGTTCTGATGGGTTGTAGGGGTGACCTCCCGTGTTCTGTTCCTGTTCTGATGGGTTGTGGGGGTGACCTCCCGTGTTCTGTTCCTGTTCTGATGGGTTGTAGGGGTGACCTCCCGTGTTCTGTTCCTGTTCTGATGGGTTGTAGGGGTGACCTCCCGTGTTCTGTACCTGTTCTGATGGGTTGTAGGGGTGACCTCCCGTGTTCTGTACCTGTTCGGATGGGTTGTAGGGGTGACCTCCCGTGTTCTGTTCCTGTTCTGATGGGTTGTAGGGGTGACCTCCCGTGTTCTGTACCTGTTCTGATGGGTTGTAGGGGTGACCTCCCGTGTTCTGTTCCTGTTCTGATGGGTTGTGGGGGTGACCTCCCGTGTTCTGTTCCTGTTCTGATGGGTTGTAGGGGTGACCTCCCGTGTTCTGTACCTGTTCTGATGGGTTGTAGGGGTGACCTCCCGTGTTCTGTACCTGTTCTGATGGGTTGTAGGGGTGACCTCCCGTGTTCTGTACCTGTTCTGATGGGTTGTAGAGGTGACCTCCCGTGTTCTGTTCCTGTTCTGATGGGTTGTGGGGGTGACCTCCCGTGTTCTGTTCCTGTTCTGATGGGTTGTAGGGGTGACCTCCCGTGTTCTGTACCTGTTCTGATGGGTTGTAGGGGTGACCTCCCGTGTTCTGTACCTGTTCTGATGGGTTGTAGGGGTGACCTCCCGTGTTCTGTTCCTGTTCTGATGGGTTGTGGGGGTGACCTCCCGTGTTCTGTTCCTGTTCTGATGGGTTGTAGGGGTGACCTCCCGTGTTCTGTACCTGTTCTGATGGGTTGTGGGGGTGACCTCCCGTGTTCTGTACCTGTTCTGATGGGTTGTGGGGGTGACCTCCCGTGTTCTGTTCCTATTCTG
The DNA here is from genome assembly GCF_020424385.1 of Procambarus clarkii. Classification (NCBI taxonomy): domain Eukaryota; kingdom Metazoa; phylum Arthropoda; class Malacostraca; order Decapoda; family Cambaridae; genus Procambarus; species Procambarus clarkii. Next base: position 26,836 of record NW_025572741.1, read on the forward strand.
ATGGGTTGTAAGGGGGTGACCTCCCATGTTCTGTACCTGTTCTGATGGGTTGTGGGGGTGACCTCCCGTGTTCTGTACCTGTTCTGATGGGTTGTGGGGGTGACCTCCCGTGTTCTGTTCCTGTTCTGATGGGTTGTAAGGGGGTGACCTCCCATGTTCTGTACCTGTTCTGATGGGTTGTGGGGGTGACCTCCCGTGTTCTGTACCTGTTCTGATGGGTTGTGGGGGTGACCTCCCGTGTTCTGTTCCTGTTCTGATGGGTTGTAAGGGGGTGACCTCCCATGTTCTGTACCTGTTCTGATGGGTTGTGGGGGTGACCTCCCGTGTTCTGTACCTGTTCTGATGGGTTGTGGGGGTGACCTCCCGTGTTCTATTCCTGTTCTGATGGGTTGTAGGGGTGACCTCCCGTGTTCTGTTCCTGTTCTGATGGGTTGTGGGGGTGACCTCCCGTGTTCATGACAGTGACCCCCCCCCCCTCCCTGACTTTTGGTGGTGAGGTTCGCCTTCCACAACACGCCCTTAAATGCTCTAACCTTCTAAACAAACGTGACCTGACTGAAGCTTTAACTACGTTCTCTTCTTTATCTGTTCCCTTTATGTTCCCTTTATCTATGTTCCCTTTATCTATGTTCCCTTTATCTATGTTCCCTTTATCTATGTTCCCTTTATCTACATTCTCTTCTTTATGTATCTTCCCTTCCCGCTCTTTCTCACATGTTGTTAGTTCTGTTCTTCTTGGCATTTTACCCACCTGGAGTTTTCTTCATTATATCTTGTCTACTTTCTTAACTTTCTCACATTTTCTGGTGCTTATTCCTTATTCCTGTTCTTACCTTCTTTATTTATCTCACTCTATTTCTGCCTCTACACCTTATATTTTTGCCTTCTTGCCATTACAAGCGTTGATAATGGTCCAGTAGGGGTCGAAACGTCTTGAGGGTCCAGTAGGGGTCGAAACGTCTTGAGGGTCCAGTAGGGGTCGAAACGTCTTGAGGGTCCAGTAGGGGTCGAAACGTCTTGAGGGTCCAGTAGGGGTCGAAACGTCTTGAGGGTCCAGTAGGGGGTCGAAACGTCTTGAGGGTCCAGTAGGGGTCGAAACGTCTTGAGGGTCAAGTAGGGGTCGAAACGTCTTGAGGGTCCAGTAGGGGTCGAAACGTCTTGAGGGTCCAGTAGGGGTCGAAACGTCTTGAGGGTCCAGTAGGGGTCGAAACGTCTTGAGGGTCCAGTAGGGGGTCGAAACGTCTTGAGGGTCCAGTAGGGGTCGAAACGTCTTGAGGGTCCAGTAGGGGTCGAAACGTCTTGAGGGTCCAGTAGGGGGTCGAAACGTCTTGAGGGTCCAGTAGGGGTCGAAACGTCTTGATGGTCCAGTAGGGGTCGAAACGTCTTGAGGGTCCAGTAGGGGTCGAAACGTCTTGAGGGTTCAGTAGAGGGTCGAAACGTCTTGAGGGTCCAGTAGGGGTCGAAACGTCTTGAGGGTCCAGTAGGGGTCGAAACGTCTTGAGGGTCCAGTAGGGGGTCGAAACGTCTTGAGGGTCCAGTAGGGGTCGAAACGTCTTGAGGGTCCAGTAGGGGTCGAAACGTCTTGAGGGTCCAGTAGGGGTCGAAACGTCTTGAGGGCCCAGTAGGGGTCGAAACGTCTTCAGGATCCAGTAGGGGTCGAAACGTCTTGAGGATCCAGTAGGGGTCGAAACGGCTTGAGGGTCCAGTAGGGGGTCGAAACGTCTTGAGGGTCCAGTAGGGGTCGAAACGTTTTGAGGGTCCAGTAAGGGATCGAAACGTCTTGAGGGTCCAGTAGGGATCGAAACGTCTTGAGGGGTCCAGTAGGGAGTCGAAACGTCTTGAGGGTCCAGTAGGGGTCGAAACGTTTTGAGGGTCCAGTAAGGGATCGAAACGTCTTGAGGGTCCAGTAGGGATCGAAACGTCTTGAGGGTCCAGTAAGGGATCGAAACGTCTTGATGGTCCAGTAGGGATCGAAACGTCTTGAGATCTTCATCTTCAAACTTATGTGCTGTGCGTCTGTAATCCTGAGCCCCGTTATTGTGACATGTCTGCACACACTAGGGGGGTCTAAACTGTTTACCAACACAGTTCACTTGAGTAAATATTTGGTAGAAAGTACCAATATATAGTGATGGACCACCAGAAAGTACCAATATATAGTGATGGACCACCAGAAAGTACCAATATATAGTGATGGACCACCAGAAAGTACCAATATATAGTGATGGACCACCAGAAAGTACCAATGTGTAGTGATGGACCACCAGAAAGTACCAATATATAGTGATGGACCACCAGAAAGTACCAATATGTAGTGATGGACCACCAGAAAGTACCAATGTGTAGTGATGGACCACCAGAAAGTACCAATATGTAGTGATGGACCGCCAGAAAGTACCAATGTGTAGTGATGGACCACCAGAAAGTACCAATGTGTAGTGATGGACCACCAGAAAGTACCAATATGTAGTGATGGACCACCAGAAAGTACCAATATGTAGTGATGGACCACCAGAAAGTACCAATATATAGTGATGGACCACCAGAAAGTACCAATATATAGTGATGGACCACCAGAAAGTACCAATGTGTAGTGATGGATCACCAGAAAGTACCAATGTGTAGTGATGGACCACCAGAAAGTACCAATATGTAGTGATGGACCGCCAGAAAGTACCAATGTGTAGTGATGGACCACCAGAAAGTACCAATATGTAGTGATGGACCGCCAGAAAGTACCAATATGTAGTGATGGACCACCAGAAAGTACCAATATATAGTGATGGACCACCAGAAAGTACCAATGTGTAGTGATGGACCACCAGAAAGTACCAATATATAGTGATGGACCACCAGAAAGTACCAATATGTAGTGATGGACCACCAGAAAGTACCAATGTGTAGTGATGGACCACCAGAAAGTACCAATATGTAGTGATGGACCGCCAGAAAGTACCAATGTGTAGTGATGGACCACCAGAAAGTACCAATATGTAGTGATGGACCACCAGAAAGTACCGATATATAGTGATGGACCACCAGAAAGTACCAATATATAGTGATGGACCACCAGAAAGTACCAATATGTAGTGATGGACCACCAGAAAGTACCAATATGTAGTGATGGACCACCAGAAAGTACCAATATGTAGTGATGGACCACCAGAAAGTACCAATATGTAGTGATGGACCACCAGAAAGTACCAATATGTAGTGATGGACCACCAGAAAGTACCAATATGTAGTGATGGACCACCAGAAAGTACCAATGTGTAGTGATGGACCACCAGAAAGTACCAATGTGTAGTGATGGACCATCAGAAAGTACCAATGTGTAGTGATGGACCATCAGAAAGTACCAATACAATCATTTCAGGAGACTTGGTTGATCAATGAAAAATGTACTGACCTAGCTGTGCTTGCAAGGTCGAGTCAAGCTCCTGGTCCCCCACCTTCCGAACATCATCTTGAGGTTATCTTGAGATGATTTCTGACCAAAATCATCCCCCCAAGCCCCTTTGGTTATCTTTTCCCCCCTCGACATCTCTCTCCCCCCCCTCCTCTCACTATCTCCCCCCCCCTTCCTTCATATCTTTATCTCCCTCCCTCACTATCTCTCCGTCCCATAAATACTGTCCCACCCATCCCTCCCACCTCACCCATCGCCGTCCCAGATTTAATTATAGATCGGCGAGTGGGTGGAAGTGGAGAGTAATGGGCCATGAGAGGGGGGAGGGATGGGCCATGAGAGGGTGGAGGGATGGGTCATGAGAAGGGGGGGAGGGATGGGCCATGAGAGGGTGGAGGGATGGGCCATGAGAGGGGGAGGGATGGGTCATGAGAGGGGGGGGAAGGGATGGGCCATGAGAGGGGGGGAGGGATGGGCCATGAGAGGGGGGGGGATGGGCCATGAGAGAGGGGGGAGGGATGGGCCATGAGAGGGGGGGGAGGGATGGTCCATGAGAGGGGGGGGATGGGCCATGAGAGGGGGGGGGAGGGATGGGCCATGAGAGGGGGGAAGGGATGGGCCATGAGAGGGGGGGAGGGATGGGTCATGAGAGGGGGGGAGGGATGGGTCATGAGAGGGGGGGAATGGGGCCGAATATCTGATGACACGAGAAGAATAGTTAGGCTGCGGACCGGAAGTAAGTAGGGGATAGGAGGTGAAATTGTTAAGAATGGGCAAGAGAGAGAGAGAGAGAGAGGGGGGGGGTATGTTTAGGGAAGGAAATGGTTAGGGACAGTGGGGGCAAGGGGAGAAATGGTTAGGGAAAGTGGGGGCAAGGGGAGAAATGGTTAGGGAAAGTGGGGGCAAGGGGAGAAATGGTTAGGGAAAGTGGGGGCAAGGGGAGAAATGGTTAGGGAAAGTGGGGGCAAGGGGAGAAATAGTTAGGGAAAGTGGGGGCAAGGGGAGAAATGGTTAGGGACAGTGGGGGCAAGGGGAGAAATGGTTAGGGAAAGTGGGGGCAAGGGGAGAAATGGTTAGGGACAGTGGGGGACAAGGGGAGAAATGGTTAGGGAAAGTGGGGGACAAGGGGAGAAATGGTTAGGGAAAGTGGGGGACAAGGGGAGAAATGGTTAGGGAAAGTGGGGACAAGGGGAGAAATGGTTAGGGAAAGTGGGGGACAAGGGGAGAAATGGTTAGGGAAAGTGGGGGACAAGGGGAGAAATGGTTAGGGAAAGGGTGAAATGGTGAGAAAGAGAGGGAAATGGTCAAGTAAAGGGGGCATAACGGGAGAGAGGGGGGGTGAGAGTAGGAAATGGGGGGGAATAGGGGGAGATGGGAATGGTTGAGCAGCCGAATGGAAAATTTGAAAAGATCAAAATACATTGACTAGTTACAGGAAACCTAACCAAATGGTGCTCTACCAGTCATTATTCTACAGTAAACTGGGTTGTATGTAGAGCTGCACCAGTTTACTGGGCTAAGTTGTATGGCACGAAGCTCCACCTATGATGATCCCCAGACCTAGACCAGTCACCCTACAAAGGTTGATGAGGCTAGCCCAATTCTGGCTAGCCAAGAGGCTTCTCTAATGGCCTCAGAGAAGAGAAAAAATGGCATTTTTAAGGAGCCATTTTGGACCCTCCACATATGCAATTGAATATTGCATTCCACCCCTCCCCCTCCACACACACACACACACACACACACACACACACACACACACACACACACACACACACACACACACACACACACACACACACACACTCACACTCACACTCGCTTCGGCAGTACATATACTAAAATTGGAACGATACAGAGAAGATTAGCATGGCCCCTGCGCAAGGATGACACGCAAAATCGTGAAGCGTTCCACATTTTGGGGCCTCGTAGCCTGGTGGATAGCGCGCAGGACTCGTAATTCTGTGGCGCGGGTTCGATTCCCGCACGAGGCAGAAACAAATGGGCAAAGTTTCTTTCACCCTAAGTGCCCCTGTTACCTAGCAGTAAATAGGTACCTGGGAGTTAGTCAGCTGTCACGGGCTGCTTCCTGGTGTGTGTGTGTGTGTGGTGTGGAAAAAAAAATAGTAAACAGTTGATTGACAGTTGAGAGGCGGGCCGAAAGAGCAACGCTCAACCCCCGCAAAAACACAACTAGTAAACACAACTAGTAAACACACACACACACACACACACACACACACACACACACACACACACACACACACACACACACACACACACACACACACACACACACACACACACACACACCAGTGCAATCGACCAATGAGAAAATCCGAAACTGGCGGCAAACAGCATTTGTGTTGACGTGGCGTACGAGCCCGTTCATAAACCCTGCCGGAGTGACGTCACATGCAGCCATTCATTAACTTCTGAGGCTATGGTACTACTACGTCGTATAGGGGGGGGGGGCGTGGGCGGTGTTAATTGTGTACTACGATGCCGGCTTGTGTCTCATTATACCTTGTATACCTGTGAGTGGGGTGTCGCTGTGAGTGGGGTGTCCCTGTGAGTGGGGTGTGTCCCTGTGAGTGGGGGTGTCCCTGTGAGTGGGGTGTCGCTGTGAGTGGGGTGTGTCCCTGTGAGTGGGGTGTGTCCCTGTGAGTGGGGTGTGTCCCTGTGAGTGGGGGTGTCCCTGTGAGTGGGGTGTGTCCCTGTGAGTGGGGTGTCCCTGTGAGTGGGGTGTCGCTGTGAGTGGGGGTGTCCCTGTGAGTGGGGTGTCGCTGTGAGTGGGGGTGTCCCTGTGAGTGGGGGTGTCCCTGTGAGTGGGGTGTCGCTGTGAGTGGGGGTGTCGCTGTGAGTGGGGTGTCCCTGTGAGTGGGGTGTGTCCCTGTGAGTGGGGGTGTCCCTGTGAGTGGGGTGTCGCTGTGAGTGGGGGTGTCCCTGTGAGTGGGGTGTCGCTGTGAGTAGGGTGTCGCTGTGAGTGGGGTGTGTCGCTGTGAGTGGGGGTGTCCCTGTGAGTGGGGTGGCCTTGTGAGTGGGGTGGCCTTGTGAGTGGGGTGGCCTTGTGAGTGGGGTGGCCTTGTGAGTGGGGTGGCCTTGTGAGTGGGGTGGCCTTGTGAGTGGGGTGGCCTTGTGAGTGGGGTGGCCTTGTGAGTGGGGGTGGCCTTGTGAGTGGGGGTGGCCTTGTGAGTGGGGTGGCCTTGTGAGTGGGGTGGCCTTGTGAGTGGGGGTGGCCCTGTGAGTGGGGGTGTCGCTGTGAGTGGGGTGTCGCTGTGAGTGGGGTGTCGCTGTGAGTGGGGGTGTCCCTGTGAGTGGGGGTGTCCCTGTGAGTGGGGTGTCCCTGTGAGTGGGGGGTGTCCCTGTGAGTGGGGGTGTCGCTGTGAGTGGGGGAGTCCTTGTGAGTGGGGTGTCCTTGTGAGTGGGGTGTCCTTGTGAGTGGGGTGTCCCTGTGAGTGGGGTGTCCCTGTGAGTGGGGGTGTCCCTGTGAGTGGGGGTGTCCCTGTGAGTGGGGGTGTCGCTGTGAGTGGGGGTCTCGCTGTGAGTGGGGTGTCGCTGTGAGTGGGGTGTCGCTGTGAGTGGGGGAGTCCTTGTGAGTGGGGTGTCACTGTGAGTGGGGTGTCCTTGTGAGTGGGGTGTCCTTGTGAGTGGGGTGTCCTTGTGAGTGGGGTGTCCTTGTGAGTGGGGTGTCCTTGTGAGTGGGGTGTCCTTGTGAGTGGGGTGTCCTTGTGAGTGGGGTGTCCTTGTGAGTGGGGTGTCCTTGTGAGTGGGGTGTCCCTGTGAGTGGGGTGTCCCTGTGAGTGGGGGTGTCCCTGTGAGTGGGGGTGTCGCTGTGAGTGGGGGTGTCGCTGTGAGTGGGGTGTCGCTGTGAGTGGGGGTGTCCCTGTGAGTGGGGTGTCCTTGTGAGTGGGGTGTCCTTGTGAGTGGGGTGTCCCTGTGAATGGGGTGTCCCTGTGAGTGGGGGTGTTCCTGTGAGTGGGGGTGTCGCTGTGAGTGGGGGAGTCCTTGTGAGTGGGGGTGTCCCTGTGAGTGGGGTGTCGCTGTGAGTGGGGGTGTCCCTGTGAGTGGGGTGTCCTTGTGAGTGGGGTGTCCTTGTGAGTGGGGTGTCCTTGTGAGTGGGGTGTCCCTGTGAGTGGGGGTGTCCCTGTGAGTGGGGGTGTCGCTGTGAGTGGGGTGTCGCTGTGAGTGGGGTGTCCTTGTGAGTGGGGTGTCGCTGTGAGTGGGGTGTCCTTGTGAGTGGGGTGGCCTTGTGAGTGGGGTGTCGCTGTGAGTGGGGGTGTCCCTGTGAGTGGGGTGTCCTTGTGAGTGGGGTTTCCTTGTGAGTGGGGTGTGCTTGTGAGTGGGGTGTCCCTGTGAGTGGGGGTGTCCCTGTGAGTGGGGTGTCGCTGTGAGTGGGGTGTCGCTGTGAGTGGGGTGTCGCTGTGAGTGGGGTGTCGCTGTGAGTGGGGTGTCCTTGTGAGTGGGGTGTCCTTGTGAGTGGGGTGTCCTTGTGAGTGGGGTGTCCTTGTGAGTGGGGTGTCCCTGTGAGTGGGGGTGTCCCTGTGAGTGGGGGTGTCGCTGTGAGTGGGGTGTCCCTGTGAGTGGGGGAGTCGCTGTGAGTGGGGTGTCCCTGTGAGTGGGGTGTCCCTGTGAGTGGGGGTGTCCCTGTGAGTGGGGGTGTCCCTGTGAGTGGGGGTGTCGCTGTGAGTGGGGGTGTCGCTGTGAGTGGGGGTGTCGCTGTGAGTGGGGTGTCGCTGTGAGTGGGGGTGTCCCTGTGAGTGGGGGTGTCGCTGTGAGTGGGGTGTCGCTGTGAGTGGGGTGTCGCTGTGAGTGGGGGTGTCCCTGTGAGTGGGGGTGTCTCTGTGAGTGGGGTGTCTCTGTGAGTGGGGGTGTCCCTGTGAGTGGGGTGTCCCTGTGAGTGGGGTGTCCCTGTGAGTGAGGGTGTCGCTGTGAGTGGGGTGTCCCTGTGAGTGGGGTGTCCCTGTGAGTGGGGGTGTCCCTGTGAGTGGGGGTGTCGCTGTGAGTGGGGTGTCGCTGTGAGTGGGGTGTCGCTGTGAGTGGGGTGTCGCTGTGAGTGGGGTGTAGCTGTGAGTGGGGTGTCCTTGTGAGTGGGGTGTCCTTGTGAGTGGGGTGTCCTTGTGAGTGGGGTGTCCCTGTGAGTGGGGGTGTCCCTGTGAGTGGGGTGTCGCTGTGAGTGGGGTGTCGCTGTGAGTGGGGGTGTCGCTGTGAGTGGGGTGTCCCTGTGAGTGGGGTGTCCCTGTGAGTGGGGTGTCCCTGTGAGTGGGGGTGTCCCTGTGAGTGGGGTGTCGCTGTGAGTGGGGGTGTCGCTGTGAGTGGGGGTGTCCCTGTGAGTGGGGTGTCCCTGTGAGTGGGGGTGTCCCTGTGAGTGGGGGTGTCGCTGTGAGTGGGGGTGTCCCTGTGAGTGGGGTGTCGCTGTGAGTGGGGTGTCCCTGTGAGTGGGGGTGTCCCTGTGAGTGGGGGTGTCTCTGTGAGTGGGGTGTCTCTGTGAGTGGGGGTGTCCCTGTGAGTGGGGTGTCCCTGTGAGTGGGGTGTCCCTGTGAGTGAGGGTGTCGCTGTGAGTGGGGTGTCCCTGTGAGTGGGGTGTCCCTGTGAGTGGAATGTTTTGTGTGTATATAGCTAGATATACACACACTTGGGTATGCGTCATATACCCGCGCAGCAAAACAGTAGACATATCAGATATACCGGATAGGGTTTTATATATATATATATATATATATATATATATATATATATATATATATATATATATATATATATATATATTGTTTAGCGAGGTATACCTGAGGTATACAACAGGTATACCAGTAAGGGGGGGAGGGAGGTGGGGGGGGGGGAGTGCACCAGGTTGTGAATGACATGCCGGGCTGAATCAAAACGTGCGCATGCGTACCGCCCACCATTTCTCCTTAAGCTGAATGGGACAGCCGCTTCAATGGGCGAATTGAGAAGCCGCTGCTGCTGCTGCCGCTGCCGCCGCCGCTGCTGCCGCCGCCGCTACTGCTGCTGCTGCTTCCGCCGCCGCCTTCTGTGGCCAAATGAATGAATTTTTGCCGTGGTGTGTGTGTTTGGGGTGGGGATGGGGGTGGGGGTGCTGGCAGGCGACCGCGTATGGCAAGAATTCCAGCGAGAATTAAATGCTGTGATCGGAGGAAGAGCAAATTATGAATGGAGAGGTGTGTGTGTGTGTGTGTGTGTGTGTGTGTGTGTGTGTGGTGTGTGTGTGTGTGTGTGTGTGTGTGTGTGTGTGTGTGTGTGTGTGTGTGTGTGTGTGTTCAAGGCAAGAATGTGTGTGTGTTGGGTGCGTGGGGAGGTCAGAGTTGCCGGTTGTTCCATATTTTACGCAATATTTTTTTTTTTTTTGGGGGGGGGGGGGTTAGATTATGCGTTCCCGCGTAAACATCATTATGAATGGAGACAAGTTTACGTTTAGGAGTGCCAGAAACTCCTTGATGGCTGATTGGGAAGTGCTTTGACAAGCACAAGTCAACCTAGACTCGCTTACTTCTTGTGTCTGTCTGGCAACTATGCAGTCGACACGGAGGTAAGAGTTGACAAGTAATGATATTTTTCAACTTTTTTGTATTTTGTATTTGAATGGGTAATTTCATTCTGCTTTGTGTATTAGAGTTGAGGTGAAATGAGAATGGAGCCGAGACGCAGGTAAGGGTGTGGTGGGAGTAATGGGAGTAATGGGTCGTTAATTTACTGTGGGAGAGAGAAAAAAAGATTAAAGTTTCTCCACTCGGCATCGCCGTCAGTGGGGGAGGGAGGGGGGGGGGAGGGCAGAGTTGCCAGATAGCGCGGTAAATATGACCGCTGCGCGATCCGCAAGGTTGATTGATCGCGTCGGGAACTCTTAGGTGAGTTTGTCAGTTGTTTTGCCTGGCATGTGCTTTGGGTGGTGTGGCGCAGTGTGGCGCAGGGTGGTGTGGTGAAGGTATTTGTGTGTGGGGGGGGGGGAGGTAGAGAGAAGGGGGGGAGGTTGAGCGACCGCCAGAGAGGGTGGGTGGGTGGGGGGGCATCAGTGAAGGTGAGTCGACTGTGGTGTGAGTGCGTGTGTGTGTGTGTATGCGCGCGCGTGTATGTGTGTGTGTGCGTCCCAGCCCCTAGCCACCTAGCCAACCAGCCAGCCAGCCAGTCAGCCTCCTGCCTGTCTGTCTGCCTGCCGGCCTAGCCGCGCCACCATGTAGGGAGGGCTCTTTTACCACCACCACATGAGATCGTTGGACGACCCACCACCACCACCACGACCCTGCCTCACGTGTGCTGCTGTAGTGGCTCTCACACCCTGGAGCCAGCCACACTTGCCACCACCTTGTAGGGGCTCACTGCTCCTGCCTGCCGCCACTCGCGCCCTACCTGAGTGCCGCCACTCGCTGGCCTCCCCGCCAGGTTGACCGCGAGTGTCGCGAGCGCAAGTGATGCTTGGCACGGTGATAGCTGCGGCGTGATGATGTACGGTGCACAGTGACGCAGAAATCCAGTGTTTCTAATGATGTAAAACTACTGTGAATGATCCGATTTGTAGTGGAGGCGTGAGAGTGAAGTGGTGGAGTAGAGGCGCGGCCCTCTGCTCTCTCTCCGGTGCTGGGGAGAGTGTCACTTGCTCTGTCATGTGAGAGCTGAGGAGAGTAGTGAGGGGCGCTCCCGCGCGCGCTCGCCTGCAGGAGAAAGGTACAGAATAACCACGAACACCTGACCTCCGGGGTCACCCTCGTCTGACCTTCCCCGCCCCCCCCTCCCTCACCCCTCCCTCCCTCCCTCCCCCCTCTAACCCTGCCCTCCCTCCTCTCACCCTGCCCTACCTCCCTCTCTCCCATACACCCAGCCCACTCGTCCATCTGTGAGCGGCTGTTAGAGTGGTGGTTGTGGAGGAGGAGCAACAACAAGTGCAGGTGGTGGTTGAGTGTGACCTCGGGTGGTTGAGCGTCCTCAGCCAAGGTCATCCCGCCGTGACCTCGGCTGCGCCGGGGTCAGAGGGCGCAGTGTGTGAGTGGTGGCCGGGCATGATGGCTCACTGTGGTGGGGAGTGAGGGGGTGTGGGGGGGCTGGTGTCAGCCTCAGGCCAGTGTGTGTGGTGTAGCCCACCACCACCACCACCACTACCACCACTACCACCATCACCACTCTGCTGCAGGTCCGCCCCTCTCTCTCCCCTTGGCACCACGCCAGTTTCCTCCACTAATGCAAAACGCTGTGTCATCACCAACATTACTATCACCACCAGCACCACCACCACACGCCACCACCACCACCACCACCACCACCACCATCTGCGGGTGAGGCTGCATTTCACGCCGCCCTCTAAAACCCCCCCACCACCCCCTCCTACCACCACCACCACTACCACCAGCGGGTGATTGGCCTCCCCATCACCACCACCGCCGCCAACACTGCCCACTACCACCACCACCACCACCACCACCACCACCACCACCACCACACACGCCCCGAGGCAAGTCACCTGGCCATGAATTGCAGACGGAAAACAGTTGTGATGTGCTAGACGCCGGTGGAGAGCCGGTGGCTGGAGCTGTGTTGAGGTAGAATAACACCTGCGACACCTGTCCCCCCCTCAGGATAACACCTGCAACACGTGCCCTCCCCAAGGATAACACCTGCAACACGTGCCCTCCCCAAGGATAACACCTGCAACACGTGCCCTCCCCAAGGATAACACATGCAACACGTGCCCTCCCCAAGGATAACACATGCAACACGTGCCCTCCCCAAGGATAACACCTGCAACACGTGCCCTCCCCAAGGATAACACCTGCAACACGTGCCCTCCCCAAGGATAACACCTGCAACACGTGTGTGTGTGACCCCCCCCTCTCTCCCCCCAGGGTGATGGCAAGCGCAGGTGTGTTGGAGCCTCCTTGCCTGTGGGGGTAAGAGAAACAGGTGCCAGGAGGTGGGTGTAACCTGGCGGGTTACACCTGGGGAGTGGGTATTGTGGTGGTGCAGGTGACCGCAGGTGTGTGTGTGCTGAGGATGGGTGGGGGGGTCCTCATTGACCAAAGACCCTTCCTCACCCCTCACATTAGGGGGTCACTCACCCCGCAGCCCCTAGTGACTGGAGGTCCTCACCAGGGGCCACTCACCCTCTGAGTGAGCCCAGACCCCTCACACCAAGTTGGGAAAAAAATATATTTGTGTAGATGCAAGTGTACATAGCCCAGTGATACAGTGTATAGTGACACAGTGTATAGTGATAGTGTATAGAAAACCATCATTCTGCTGTGTAAACCGGAAAGTTGTCCCCTCTGTCTTTACTGTGAGTGTTATAGCCGTGGAGGAGCGTGAGTGGGAGTGAGCATATAGGCACCACTGCCACACTAGGAGCATAATCTGGAGCGTGAGGTGCCAGAGACATGTGAGGAGCAGGAGCGGGGGAGGACGGCCAAGATGTTCTCCCTGCGTCCGTACACTTCCCTCAGAGATGATGACGACGCGCTTACCGGTAAGACCTTCCTCTCCTCCACCTCCTCTTCTCCTCCTCCTTCTCCTTCTTGTTTCTTCAACACGTCAGTTTCTCTCCAGCCTCCCATACTTGCTTCCTCAGCTCCTGATTGGTTCCCCAGATGGGTCCCCAGCTCCTGATTGGTTCCCCAGATGGGTCCCCAGCTCCTGATTGGTTCCCCAGATGGGTCCCCAGCTCCTGATTGGTTCACCAGATGGGTCCCCAGCTCCTGATTGGTTTCTTGTGGCCAGAGGTCGAGGGGACACCTGTGGCCAGAGGTCGAGGGGGACACCTGTGGCCAGAGGTCGAGGGTGACATCTGTGGCCAGAGGTCGAGGGGGACACCTGTGGCCAGAGGTCGAGGGTGACATCTGTGGCCAGAGGTCGAGGGTGACATCTGTGGCCAGAGGTCGAGGGGGGACACCTGTGGCCAGAGGTCGAGGGTGATATCTGTGGCCAGAGGTCGAGGGGGACATCTGTGGCCAGAGGTCGAGGGGGACACCTGTGGCCAGAGGTCGAGGGAGGACACCTGTGGCCAGAGGTCGAGGGGGGACACCTGTGGCCAGAGGTCGAGGGGGACACCTGTGGCCAGAGGTCGAGGGGGACACCTGTGGCCAGAGGTCGAGGGGGGACACCTGTGGCCAGAGGTCCAGGGGGACACCTGTGGCCAGAGGTCGAGGAGGGCACCTGTGGCCAGAGGTCGAGGGGGACACCTGTGGCCAGAGGTCGAGGGGGACATCTGTGGCCAGAGGTCGAGGGGGACACCTGTGGCCAGAGGTCGAGGGAGGACACCTGTGGCCAGAGGTCGAGGGGGGACACCTGTGGCCAGAGGTCGAGGGGGGACACCTGTGGCCAGAGGTCGAGGAGGGCACCTGTGGACACAGGTCGAGGGGGACACCTGTGGCCAGAGGTCCAAGGGGACACCTGTGGCCAGAGGTCCAGGGGGACACCTGTGGCCAGAGGTCGAGGGGGACACCTGTGGCCAGGTCGAGGGGGGACACCTGTGGCCAGAGGTCGAGGGGGACACCTGTGGCCAGAGGTCCAGGGGGACACCTGTGACCAGAGGTCCAGGGGGACACCTGTGGCCAGAGGTCGAGGAGGGCACCTGTGGCCAGAGGTCGAGGAGGGCACCTGTGGCCAGAGGTCGAGGAGGGCACCTGTGGCCAGAGGTCGAGGAGGGCACCTGTGGCCAGAGGTCGAGGAGGGCACCTGTGGCCAGAGGTCGAGGGGGGCACCTGTGGCCAGAGGTCGAGGAGGGCACCTGTGGCCAGAGGTCCAGGGGGACACCTGTTTGCCAGAGGTCGAGGGGGGACACCTGTGGCCAGAGGTCGAGGGGGGACACCTGTGGCCAGAGGTCGAGGGGGGACACCTGTGGCCAGAGGTCGAGGGGGGACACCTGTGCCAGAGGTCGAGGGTGACACCTGTTGCCAGAGGTCGAGGGGGGACACCTGTGGCCAGAGGTCCAGGGGGACACCTGTGGCCAGAGGTCCAGGGGGACACCTGTGACCAGAGGTCCAGGGGGACACCTGTGGCCAGAGGTCCAGGGGGACACCTGTGGCCAGAGGTCCAGGGGGGACACCTGTGGCCAGAGGTCGAGGGGGGACACCTGTGGCCAGAGGTCGAGGGGGGACACCTGTGGCCAGAGGTCGAGGGGGGATACCTGTGGCCAGAGGTCCAGGGGGACACCTGTGGCCAGAGGTCCAGGGGGACACCTGTGGCCAGAGGTCCTGTGCCAGAGGTCCTGTGGCCAGAGGTCGAGGGGGGACACCCTGTGGCCAGAGGTCCAGGGGGACACCTTTGGCCAGAGGTCGAGGGGGGACACCTGTGGCCAGAGGTCCAGGGGGACACCTGTGGCCAGAGGTCGAGGGGGACACCTGTGGCCAGAGGTCCAGGGGGACACCTGTGGCCAGAGGTCCAGGGGGACACCTGTGGCCAGAGGTCCAGGGGACACCTGTGGCCACAGGTCGAGGGGGGACACCTGTGGCCAGAGGTCGAGGGGGACACCTGTGGCCAGAGGTCCAGGGGGACACCTGTGGCCAGAGGTCCAGGGGGACACCTGTGGCCATGAGGTCCAGGGGGACACCTGTGGCCACAGGTCGAGGGGGACACCTGTGGCCAGAGGTCGAGGGGGACACCTGTGGCCAGAGGTCGAGGAGGACACCTGTGGCCAGAGGTCGAGGGGGGATACCTGTGGCCAGAGGTCCAGGGGGGACACCTTTGGCCAGAGGTCCAGGGGGACACCTGTGGCCAGAGGTCCTGTGGCCAGAGGTCCTGTGGCCAGAGGTCGAGGGGGGACACCTGTGGCCAGAGGTCCAGGGGGACACCTGTGGCCAGAGGTCGAGGGGGGACACCTGTGGCCAGAGGTCGAGGGGGGACACCTGTGGCCAGAGGTCGAGGGGGACACCTGTGGCCAGAGGTCCAGGGGGACACCTGTGGCCAGAGGTCCAGGGGGACACCTGTGGCCAGAGGGTCCAGGGGGGACACCTGTGCCCAGAGTCGAGGGGGACACCTGTGGCCAGAGGTCGAGGAGGGCACCTGTGGCCAGAGGTCCAGGGGGACACCTGTGGCCAGAGGTCCAGGGGGACACCTGTGGCCAGAGGTCCAGGGGGACACCTGTGGCCAGAGGTCCAGGGGGACACCTGTGGCCAGAGGTCGAGGGGGGACACCTGTGGGCCAGAGGTCGAGGAGGGCACCTGTGGCCAGAGGTCGAGGACTGGGCACCTGTGGACACAGGTCCGCTCA
>NW_025572742.1:0-16887 GCF_020424385.1 Procambarus clarkii
GAGACTCTGATTTTGACTGGGTCACGGCACATGCTGGGTACATTATCATATCCTAAGAATCTGTCTGTGCCCTAATCGACTCTGGCTTAGTTAGCATTATTGGGTGGTCATCTCTTTTAACTCGATTACAGTACCAGCAAGATCATTCCCCACAATTAGATCAACGCCAGGAACTGGTAATTTAGGACTAACATCTACTAACTAAACTTTTGCCTCTAATAAAATCACTCTCAAGGTTTACTTCCCTCAATGGTACAGTCTGGAAATCTCCAGTGATTCCCTGTATAATTATTACCTCCCCAGTCTCTATAGACTGTATATATTGTAAAACACTCTCTACAAGTAAAGATTGGGATGCCCCTGTATCCCTCAAAATTTTATCATCATGCCACAAACCATTTGCACACTGTAATTTCCTATTTGATATAAATTCTCCAAAATGATTAATAGCAAGAGCTTTTTTTCCCATTATTTTTGTTACACATTTGGTTTTCCTCCCAACACACACTGTGAGTGCCATAGGGCTCTTTTCTGGGTGGAGAAACTAACAACTCTTAACAACATGACCCTTCCTATGGCAGTAGGAACACTGTTTCAACTCTTGGTGAGGCTTATTACTAGTGTGATCCTCTTTGGGTTTCACATTACTCTCTTTACCACCTGGCACCTTTGAAAAAGCGTTTCCTTGACCTGCTGTTGGGTACATTTGGGTCCCAAATCTAAATGAGGAGTTTAGTGTTCGACCTTGTCTATTTGAATTAATTTTTTTTTAAAGATGTTTAGATTCAGATTCAGATGTTTATTCAGGTAAGGTATATACATACAAGTGATGTTACATTAATGGATTGATATATAGATAGAGCTAGTACATACAATGCCTAAAGCCACTATTACGCAATGCGTTTCGGGCAAGAAAAACATTAATATCTAGAACTTAATACTAATTGAGCATAAAGAATAAAAAGTGTTGAGAACAAATACAAATAAAGATAAAAAAAGGGGAACATGACTGAAAAAGCAGAACAAATACAATAGGTTGACAAACAGTGTTGATTAAAAAAAAGAAAATAACAGACATGGGTTGACAATAGAGGAGTGAGGTAGATTACAGGGAATTTATTAGGTAGTGTTTAGTTTTTATCTTAAACTGGTTGAGAGAGGTACAGTCTTTAACATGGTTGGGAAGGTCATTCCACATTCTGGGCCCCTTGATTTGCAGAGCATTTCTAGTTTGATTAAGACGTACTCTAGGAATATCAAAACTGTATTTATTTCTGGTGTGGTGCTCATGGGTTCTGTTACAACCTTCTATGAAGCTTTTAAGATCAGGATTGGCATTATAGTTTAGCGTTTTATATATGTATAATACACATGAGAGAATGTGCAGTGACTTAATATCTAACATATTCAGAGATTTGAGTAGGGGTACCGAGTGATGTCTGGGGCCAGAGTTAGATATTGTTCTAATAGCAACTTTGTGTTGGGTAATTAGAGGACGTAAGTGATTTTGGGTAGTAGAACCCCAAGCACAAATACCATAGTTGAGATAAGGATAGATAAGGGAGTAATAGAGAGTCACCAGGGCAGGGCGTGGTACATAATATCTGATCTTAGAAAGAATGCCCACAGTTTTTGAAACTTTTTTTATATATTTAGAATGTGTCCCTGGAAATTCAGCTTGTGGTCAATGAGAATGCCAAGGAATTTGCCATCTAATTTGTTACAAATTTGGGTATTGTTTATTTTGAGATTTATATGACTAGAGGATTTATTGCCAAACAGAATATAGAAAGTTTTGTCAATGTTAAGGGTGAGTTTGTTGGCAGTTAGCCAAAGATGGACTTTATTTAGCTCAGTATTTACTATGGCATTTAGAGCAAGAGGGTCAGGACTGGAGTAAATGAAGGTTGTGTCGTCAGCAAATAGAATTGGTTTGAGGTGTTGGGAGGCATTTGGAAGGTCATTAATGTAGATGAGAAAGAGGAGAGGGCCAAGTATGCTGCCCTGAGGAACACCAATGTTGATGGGTAGGGTGGGAGAAATTGTATTATTCACAGAAACATATTGGAGCCTGTCAGTAAGGTAGGACTCGAGGTATTGTAGGGAGTGTCCTCTGACTCCATAATGATGTAATTTAAGAAGAAGGTTACGGTGGTTGACAGTATCAAAAGCTTTACGCAGGTCCACAAATAACCCAACAGGGAACTCCTTTTTATCAAGAGCTGTATGAATCGAGTTAAGCATACTAATAAGTGCATCGTTAGTGCTTTTTTTGGGTCTGAAGCCATATTGGCAAGGGCTAAGTATATTGAGTTTGGCTAGATATGAGTAAAGCTGCTTATATATAAGTTTTTCAAAAATTTTTGACAAGTTTGGCAGGATTGATATAGGTCTGTAGTTGTTAACATCTGTGGGGTCACCACATTTGTGGACAGGCGTTACTCTCGCTTTTTTTAGAATATCTGGAAAGGTTTGGAGTTCAAGTGACTTGTTGAAGAGCAAAGCAATAGCAGGGGCTAAAGATCTGGAGGCTTTTTTGTAAATTAAAGTTGGTATCTCCTCAAGGGCACCAGACTTGGTTTTAAGGGAAAGGATTATCTCATTGACGTCAGTGGAGTTAATAGGCTTTAGGTACAGAGACTGTGGATAGTTACCTGTAAGATAGTCCTTAATGTCAGTACTGGAAGATGGAATATCATTTGCAAGGGATGAACCAATGGAAGAGAAGAACCTATTGAACTCAATAGCAGAATCAGAGGCTGAAAGCTGACCATCGTTATTAGACAGGAGAGTCGGTTTGTTATTTAAAGATTTCTTTGATCCAAATATTTGTGAAATTGTGCTCCAAGTTTGTTTAATGTTGCTCTTTATTTGAGTAAATTTATCTTCGTAGTATTTAGTTTTGGCTCGTCTAATTATCTTAGATAGCAATAATGAGTAATTCTTTGAGAATTCTTTGGAGACAATTCCTAACCTATACTTCTTCTCAAGGTCGTGTTTTTGTTAATGGATTTCAGTATTCCCTTTGTAAGCCAAGGATTGTTAAGCCTTTTGCTTGTGACTTGTTTTGTAAGCCTAGGACAGTGGGTGTTATAAAGGCTAAGAGTTGTTTGTAGAAAAGATTGCACTGCTAGGTTGATGTCCCCTATGTTACCTAACTCGGACTCCCAGTTGACATTATCAGCAGCAGTTATAAAATTGTTTATAGCAGTTTCATTGTGCAGCCTAAAGCTTAACTCCCTTGTTTCTAGAGGTGGTTTGCTAATGTTAGTTAAGAGAAATGTGGGGTAGTGGTCTGTAGTGCTATCGGTGATTATACCTGAAGTAAGTGGAGAGGTTATGTTGGTCCAGATGTGATCTAGAGTCGTGGCAGTGCTATCAGTGATTCTAGTAGGTCTAGTGATTAAGGGTATGAGGAAGCAGGAATTCATACAGTTGAGGAAGCTAACAGCAGTAGGGTGTTCTGGCTCGCAGAGGTCAATATTAAAGTCCCCTGCGATAATTAGGTGGTTTTTGTTCAGTCTGTTATCAAGTATTAGATTTCTAAGGTTTGAGTTGAATTCAGACACATCAGTGTTGGGAATTCTATAGACTGCACCCACAGACAGGACAGACTCGGCACCCTTGACTCTGAAGCTGGCGAAGATATACTCCCCATAGCAGTCTCTAGTTCTAATTTCTTTTAAGCATGTTAGTTCTTGGTGGTAGTAAAGAGCAGTGCCACCACCTCTCTGAAGTTGACGACAGTTGTGAATTGCTGAGTAGTTAGGCATGTTAAAGAGTTGAGTAGTATCCTCTTTCAACCATGTTTCAGTAAGTATAATAAAAGAGAATTTGTTGCCAATAGTTTCAATCAAGGCACTAACATCATCGAAGTGTTTACCTAGGGATCTAACGTTCAAATTGATTACAGAGATATTGTGATTATGAGTTAATACATTGTTTACATCATGTGCTGCAAAATATCTGCAATTTAGATCATTAAAGTGATTATTGTCATAGATAGTGGATAAGAGGTTAAGTTCTGGGTCTATACTTGACTGCATAAAAAAAAGCTGATTGTAGAATCAGAAATAAGTAGAAATAAGCTATAAAATAGGGAAAAATATATACACAATACTGTACAAAACAAAACATTTGTACAAAACAAAGTTACTTTATGCATCAACTCATATTCATCTGCTAATTTAGCCATCTCATAAATATCTCTGGGTATTTTCTCTGCCAAATATAAAGCCACATTAGAAGGTATACAAGATAAAAATTCTTCTACTAAGAATAAATTTTTAAGAGAGTCTAGATCCCAAATTTTCAGCATCTATCCATTTATTAAACATATTATATTTCTCTTGTACAAATTCTACCAAAGTTTGACTTGGGTCTCGTCTCAGTTGTCTAAACTTTTGCCTATAAGCCTCAGGAACAAGTTGATGAGCAGTAAGGATGGCTGCCTTTACCTTGTCATAGTCAAAACTGTCACTCAAAGACACAGCTGCAAATATCCTCTGTGCCTTTGCCACCAACTGACCCTGCAGAAGAGATACCCATTGTGTTTCATGCCACTCCATACTCTGTGCCAACTTTTCAAAATGAATGAAGAACTGGTCCTGAGTCTGTCTCACAGAATAGAAGAAAGTTGACATTTTTTGTTAACCTTTAACTGCCCAGGTGTTCCTAAGTCAACAACACCAGTGTTTACTAATCGAATTCTCAATACTGCTAGCCTAGTCTCTGACTCAATTTTTTTCTGAGCTTGCTTCACTTCTAACCTCTTCATTGCTAGTTCTATTTCTAATTTCTTCTGAGCTTGCTCTGTCTCCAGCTTCTTCTGAGCTTGTTCCGCCTACAACTGCAACTTCTTTAGTCCCAATTCTGCCTGCACCATCTGAGTCTCCACGTTCCCTGTTGTTACAACTTTTGCAACACTGATGGACGGGTACTGCTCTAATATTTCCGGTGGGAGAATTTGCTCATCTACCCAGTGCATCATTATCTCTCTTAACAGTTCCGTCTTCACTATTCCCATGTGCAATGATAGTCCATAGTGCATGCCAACAGCCACTAGGATAAGACTTTTTTTGCCGCTTTTAAAGCCTCAACACTTGGATTGTCGACAATTTGTTTTGCTACCAAATCCATTTTTAGTGTGCTAAGATACAGCAGACTCCAACACTTTCACTTTTAGGCTGAGAATTAGTTAGGAAAACTGATAAGGACAGTGCTTAGTTTATTTGACTGCCCTCTCAACTGGTAAATTTTTGCACTCGAGAACAACAAAATTTAAAACACTTTTCATAAAGAATAATAAAATGTACATTAATAAGTAATAAAATACATAAACTCATATTATACCAATATTAAAAATAATCTAAATTTCTGCACAAGTCAAAGTGAAGAAATAGGCTACACAATTTTTATGTTAGATTTCCCATACAGGCAACCCAGTTTTATCAGGCTGCTTTTGGACAGGCCACCCATTTCTGTTAGGAATTGGGTGGGGGATATATATATATATATATATATATATATATATATATATATATATATATATATATATATATATATATATATATATATATATATATATATATATATATATATATATATATATATATATATATATATATATATATATATATATATATATATATATTGTGACGGTAACGCGTTGGTGTTCGGCTGTTTCAAAAGCTAGGGGTATGGCCTCGTCACATAAAGAAACAAAAAGAGAAAATATGGAACTTTCATCTGTGGTAAGGTAATGGGAAGACACACAAAACACAAGTAAATTTAACAATGAAATTTTAATTACATTAGAAAAGCAAAACATGAATAAAATGGACATAAAAGTGTAACATAAGTCAATCAAACAAAATAATAAGAATAATCACTGGCAAAATAAAAGTTACGTTAAGACAAGTGAGTAATATACAAGGAGATATATGGTTGCAGGAATATTGGCTTTAAGCTGCCACCTCTCTTAGTACACGTAAGCCAGAGCTTAGTCTACAAATGAGACGTGTTAACTTGTGGAAAGCACGGGATATTCTGAGGGCTGTAGGTCGTGGTGGCCCCAGACATCAGGTAGTGTGGCGGGTGGAGGGAGCAGGTGCGGCTGGGCACCAGCCAATCAGCGATGAGCAGGCGACGGGCAGGTAGTTCGCTGGTTTGAGTGGTGGAGGAGGAGCAGGTGTTCCTGGTGCTGAATACGTTTGCTCTCTGGCAAACTTTGGTGTTGTACTTGTTGGATATTTCTTCCATATTAGTTGGATTGTTGTATAGGGACGAACTTAGGAGGGAAGAGCAGGCTCAATCTCTCTTGAAGGAGATTAACGTCACAACTCTCCCCCGAAGCCTGCGGTTCTGGAAGAAGTACGTCGTTATGTGGAGTAATAGATGGAGTCACTTCTACTTCATAAACTCTGGAGAGAGCATCGGCTAAGATGTTGTCAGAACCTTGGTATAGCGGGTCTCCAGGTTGAATTTCTGCAGTTATCAAGCCCATAGTAGAAGACGTTGAGTTGAGAAGCAGGCGTGCTGCAGGAGGTGTAGGGTGGTGTGGTCCGTGTTGATGGTAGACCGAGCACTTTTCAGGTGTGGAGCAAAGTGCTGAAGCTTCAGGATGATGACGAGTAGCTCCTTGCCAATTGTTCCGTAGTTCCTTGTAGCAGTAGTCGCTGACGGGTGTATTCTCCTCGCCTCGTTGCTGCATCACGACACCACCAACGCCGGTACCACTGGTGTCGACATGGAGGATGAAGGGCTTATCTGACGAGGTGAGAGTGGAATTAGAATATGGCAAAGGAGCACTATTACAGTCCTGAAAATGGTTGGGAATATCAGTATGGATTTTTGAATTAGAAAGCGTTGACTCCTTGTCAGTGCTTTCGGGAGGAGAAGCAGGGAAGGTCTCACTGTGGATGTATGGTTCTGTAAAAGTAGAATAGTTTATCATGACAGTGGGAGGAGTACCATTATATAGCTTCAGGAGGTTGACGTGGCACAGCTGGGTCTTCCGCCGCCTATCTGGAGTCTCTAGAACGTAGTTATGGTTGTTTCTGCACTCCTTGATGCGGTAGGGTCCTGAAAACCTGTTTTGTAAAGGAGAACCTGGGATAGGGAAGTATGCTAGCACGAAGTCTCCCGGCTTAAATTTTCTTACTTTGCTGGTCTGGTCGTAATGAGTCTTCATCCTCTCCTGTGCTTTCAATAGATTATCATGGGCAAAACTGTGGACTCTCTCTAGAATGTGTTGAAGGTTTTGAAGAAACTGGGGCACATTCTGATGCTCACTGAAGGTGGCATCTCGTAGAGAGTCTTTGAAAGCCTTGAGGGGAGTACGGCACTTACGGCCGTAGAGCATCTCATAAGGAGATACTCCTAGGGACTCATTGGGAAGACTTCTATATATGCACATTATCAAATCAATTTGCTTATCCCAATCCTTAGAGGTTTCACTACAAAACTTTTTCAGGAGTGCTTTGATAGTCTGATGACTACGCTCAAGAGAACCCTGTGAAGCAGGATGATAGGGGCTGGACAATACCTGTTTGATGTTGAACTCCTCCAGTGTCCTTTTGAAGAGATCACTGGTGAAGTTGGTACCACAGTCGCTCTGAATCTCCCTGGGAAATCCATATTGAGTGAAGATCTTCAATAAATGCTTTACAACCGTAGCAGCCGTGATGTTCTTCACTGGAACTGCTATGGGAAATCTGGTGGTAGGACACAGGATGGTTAAGATATAGGCGTTACCTGAACTGGTCCGAGGTAAAGGACCAACACAGTCTATAATAAGTCTGTGGAAAGGTTCCGCAGGCACCTGTATGGGAATCAGTGGCGCTCTGGGAATGGAGATGTTCGGTTTGCCTGCCATCTGACATGTATGACACTGTTTTACGTACTGTTTGACGCTATTTACCATACCTGGCCAGTAGTAGTCTTGACGAATTCCATGGTAAGTCTTGTTGAATCCGTAGTGGGAGAGTGCTCCGTGGGCCAGGTGTAGAATAGTGGGCCGCAGGCTGGTAGGAATCACAAGTTGTTCGATGTTGGCCCAATCGTCCTCCTCCTTCAGTTTACTGGGTCTATATCTGCGGTAGAGCAAGTCGTTCTCTAGGAAGAACCCAGGAATACTGTCGGGTTGAGTCTCAGCCTGGAAAAACAATGGTGTTAAGGTAAGATCTTCCCTCTGCAACTTACGGAACTCCAACTTGGTCAGATTCGGGGGTAGTTTCTGAGGGTCTTGAGGGACAGCGGTAGCAGTAGAGTCAGCTGGCTGTGGACGTGCGGCTTGTGCACGGGTGGTCACTAGAACCGGAGGAGAAACTTCATCACTCTCTTGAACCTTTGCTGGAACATACTCGAATATAGGGTTAATTGGCACAGAGGTACACACCTGGGGTTTGTCCATGACGATCAGGTTGGTCGGTTGCAGGTCTTCTGCCAAGTCGTTGCCTAGGAGAAGTTGCACTCCAGGCATGGGAAAAGGCTTTTCCCTGACGGCGACTTGGACTTCTCCGTTCACGAAGGGACAATCCAGGTGGACTCTGGCGAGAGGATAAGGAGTAGTAGCAGTGAGGTCAGTGATGAAGACAGTTTCTCCGGTGTAGGCGATGTTAGGCACAGCCGACTTCAAGATGATCGATTGAAGAGCCGCTGTGTCCCTCAAGATCTTCAATTTGAAACGTCCCTCCGGATTTGAACCGTTGGCAGAGACAGTTCCAGTATACAGGTGGTTACTGAAAAGAGAAAGATCATTAACATTAACACCAACATTCATCACAGGCTTACCGGACTTAGGAGGAGTTGGTTTGGGTTTCTGTGTGTCAGTGGTTCCTTTGTATTGAGACTTACCACACTTGTCTATGGTATGTCCATAGAGTCTACAATACTTGCAGTACAATTGCGAGCCAGCTTGATCGGTACTCGCTTTCTCGTAACTGTACCACGACTTCTTACTGGAGGATGGTTCGGGTGTCAGCCGGTGGATGAGGCTGTAAGTGTCAGCCGACTTAGCACACTTCAGGTAGTCGGTTTCTTCTTTATCTGCTAAATATAGACGGACAGGAGGCGGCACACGCCTCAAGAATTCTTCAACTAGCATCAGGTTGACGAGTTCTGTAAAAGTAGAGACATGTGCTGCTTCCAGCCATTTCATAAAATATCTCCGTTTTGTGTTAGCAAACTCGAGGAAGGTAGTGGTACTTGCCTTCAGGTGGTCACGGAATTTCCTTCGATAACTTTCTGTGGAGAGGAGGTAGGCGTCCAACACTGCTTGTTTCAGAGTCTGGTAGTCATTCTCAGACGCCAAAGTACTGAGTGTGACTGCAGCTCTACCTGTAAGATGGACTCTGAGAAGTGTGGCCCATTGGTCGACAGGCCAACTGAGTTGATTAGCAAGGGTTTCAAAGGTGGTAAAAAACACGTCAACTTCTGCTTCTACAAATGATGGCATTAACTTACTTGCATGTGATATATTAAAACTGATGGGAAGATTGGCAGTAGCTTGCTGGCGTTGAGCGAGGTGTGAAGTTTCCAACGTGAATTCTCGTTGACGACACTCTAGAGCCAGAGTCGCTTGTTGCTTGTCATGTTCGCGTTGCATCTCCAACTCGCACCGTTTTGTTTCAAGCTGTACTCGTTCACGTTCACGGAGTATTGCAATCTCACGTTCCTTGAGGGCGATGTCACGTTCTTGTTCTTCCCTTCGTATGGCAGCTGCTCTTCTTGTTGTTTTGGGCTTTCTTTGCATGGCAGCTGCTTCCCTTTGCTGCTCACGTTCAATCTTGGCCAGCTCTAGTTTGAGTTTCATCGTTGCCAAATCAGTTTTATCTGCAATATAGTAAGTTTCATGAGTTTCAGAGTCTATTTTACCTTGCTCTAAATAGTGATCCAGCAACAGGTTGTGTATGTCATTTTTGTTAGCTTGGTAGGGAACTTCTAGTTGATACTCATGTGCAAGAGTTTGTAATTCAGTCCTCTTGGCACGACTTAAAGTCCCTATTTCACCTGCTGGATCTGCACGGAAAGCTTGGAGACGAAACATGGTGAAATTAGCAAATAAATGTACAACGAATATACCGTTATATAGTGAATGTCAGAAACAGAACAACGTGGCAACTGGTACCTATCCTGTGGAATCTTTAACAATTAAAGTTAAATACAAGATGTTAAATGATTAATTTAAATCAAGGTCGCAGGAAATCTTGTACCCGGTACTCATGTAAGAGGATAAGGGCAAGAAAATCCTACTAAACAAGTGAAACTGAGTTTCGAAAACAAATGAAACAGTTAATTGCCTCAAAAGTAAAATTGGTAGTCCAAGGATGTAGGCATACCTTGCCGAGTCTCTATAGGACATAAGCAAGTCTTTCCCACTGAAATTAATATGATACTTACAGAATTAGCGAACTTTTGTGCTCTGAAAAAGAAAGCTAATTCCCTACCATTGTATGTATCATCATCTCTGACTGACGTGTAGGGGTGCGAGGTGTCAACTGGTGACGAGAACTGCTGCTGAGGTCCCAATTCAGCAACTAAAGTTCGAGCTAGAGGAACTATGGCCCTCTTTGGCCTCCTACAGTCAGATTGCAGAAGATTAGGTGCACTTGACCCGGGGCAGACCACAGTACCAGGGTACCAATATGATGATCTGTCGAAAATATGAGAAATATCCAAGGGACAAAAGATGGTAAACACGAGTAATAACACGGAGGGAGAGATGACCAATTAAGAGTATGACTGAGGCCTACAGTCACCACGTAATCCAAAGTTGTCTCACCTTCACCATATGTTACTCTCGTAATGCACAATACACACCGCACCATATAAAAATGAAATTGAATATGAAAAATAGTAAAAGCTACGTTACCAAAGTCAAATACGCTTACCATTAATTACTACTTGGCACCAGTACCTGAGTGAAGCTCCTAGGACAGGCCCCCACTTAATATGTGACGGTAACGCGTTGGTGTTCGGCTGTTTCAAAAGCTAGGGGTATGGCCTCGTCACATAAAGAAACAAAAAGAGAAAATCTGGAACTTTCATCTGTGGTAAGGTAATGGGAAGACACACAAAACACAAGTAAATTTAACAATGAAATTTTAATTACGTTAGAAAAGCAAAACATGAATAAAATGGACATAAAAAGTGTAACATAAGTCAATCAAACAAAATAATAAGAATAATCACTGGCAAAATGAAAAGTTACGTTAAGACAAGTGAGTAATATACAAGGAGATATATGGTTGCAGGAATATTGGCTTTAAGCTGCCACCTCTCTTAGTACACGTAAGCCAGAGCTTAGTCTACAAATGAGACGTGTTAACTTGTGGAAAGCACGGGATATTCTGAGGGCTGTAGGTCGTGGTGGCCCAGACATCAGGTAGTGTGGCGGGTGGAGGGAGCAGGTGCGACTGGGCACCAGCCAATCAGCGATGAGCAGGCGACGGACAGGTAGTTTGCTGGTTTGAGTGGTGGAGGTGGAGCAGGTGTTCCTGGTGCTGAATACGTTTGCTCTCTGGGCAAACCTTGGTGTTGTACTTGTTGGATATTTCTTCCATATTAGTTGGATTGTTGTATAGGGACGTACTTAGGAGGGAAGAGCAGGCTCAATCTCTCTTGAAGGAGATTATCGTCACAATATATATATAACCACAGGAAAACAGCAAAATCACTCAAGTACAGGCGACTGGAAGGTCAATACCTCTTTGTTCCCATAGCGTCTGAGACGCATGGCCCCTGGGGCAAAAGTGCCTTGGGATTTCTCAAGGAATTGGGTTCCAAGCTCATTGACGTCACCAGAGGTTATCTTGAGATGATTTCGGGGCTTTTTAGTGTCCCCGCGGCCCGGTCCTCGACCAGGCCTCCACCCCCAGGAAGCAGCCCGTGACAGCTGACTAACTCCCAGGTACCTATTTACTGCTAGGTAACAGGGGCATTCAGGGTGAAAGAAACGTTGCCCATTTGTTTCTGCCTCGTGCGGGAATCGAACCCGCGCCACAGAATTACGAGTCCTGCGCGCTATCCATCAGGCTATGAGGCCCCTGAGAGAGACCCAAGGGCTTCCAGTTTTTTGTTTCAGCGTCTCAGTGTGGCGATCCAGAGGGTAAATGCTTGCTGCATCCTCGGTTCCTGTCCAGAAGCGGAGGAGCTTCAAGAGATCCATAACCTTTAGGCATTTGTCTTGTATATTTTGTAACCTTTATATACACAATAAAAAAAAAAAAGGAAGGGGGTGGTAGGAGAAAAGCACACAGAAACTGTATTGGAGGGGACCCACATTCCCTCCAATGCGTTATGTGTGGTTTCCTCCGAGGCTATGGGTCCCCCTTCTTCCAGCCAGAGGTGGTACTCATATATATATATATATATATATATATATATATATATATATATATATATATATATTTTTTTTTTTTTTTTTTTTTTTTTTTATATATATATATAGGGAAGGGAGTACCACCTCTGGCTGGAAGAAGGGGGACCCATAGCCTCGGAGGAAACCACACATAACGCATTGGAGGGAATGTGGGTCCCCTCCAATACAGTTTCTGTGTGCTTTTCTCCTACCACCCCTTCCCTTTTTTTTTTTTCCTTTATTGTGTATTTAAAGGTTATATATATATATATATATATATAATATATATATATATATATATATATATATATATATATATATATATATATATATATATATATATGACAATGTCAGACCACGGAGGAAAAATGAAACAGGAAATTTCCTTAAGTACTTTCGTATATTAAATACATCTTCAGAAGGTCCCAAGAAGGGAAGGTTCATTTTTCCTCCGTGGTCTGACATTGTCACATTCTTAATCACGTGTTTATTTTCGTGATATACACACATATATATATATATATATATATATTCTACATTTCTTTTCACTGTTGGAGGTAAATCAAAAATCAATTCTCCAAAATTCATTTTTATTTCTAGTCTGACGCGACGCGAGCGCGTTTCGTAAAACTTATTACATTTTCAAAGACTTTAGTTTACAAATACACAACTGAATAGAACTTACGCATCTCCAATTTTATATCTACATTTTAGTGAGGTGGATGG
Organism: Procambarus clarkii; assembly: GCF_020424385.1. Lineage (NCBI taxonomy): Eukaryota > Metazoa > Arthropoda > Malacostraca > Decapoda > Cambaridae > Procambarus > Procambarus clarkii. The sequence continues at coordinate 13,088 of NW_025572742.1, forward strand.
GGTGAGGTGGCATTAATAGGGTATTAATTTCATCAACACAAGACAGAACAAGAGGTGGCATTAATAGGGTATTAATTTCATCAACACAAGACAGAACACGAAACAATGGGTATTGAATAGAAGTGTTTGTAGAAAGCCTATTGGTCCATATTTCTTGATGCTTCTATATTGGAGCGGAGTCTTGAGGTGGGTAGAATATAGTTGTGCATTAATTGGCTGTTGATTGCTGGTGTTGACTTCTTGATGTGTAGTGCCTCGCAAACATCAAGCCGCCTGCTATCGCTGTATCTATCGATGATTTCTGTGTTGTTTACTAGGATTTCTCTGGCGATGGTTTGGTTGTGGGAAGAGATTATATGTTCCTTAATAGAGCCCTGTTGCTTATGCATCATTAAACGCCTAGAAAGAGATGTTGTTGTCTTGCCTATATACTGGGTTTTTTGGAGCTTACAGTCCCCAAGAGGGCATTTGAAGGCATAGACGACGTTAGTCTCTTTTAAAGCGTTCTGTTTTGTGTCTGGAGAGTTTCTCATGAGTAGGCTGGCCGTTTTTCTGGTTTTATAGTAAATCGTCAGTTGTATCCTCTGATTTTTGTCTGTAGGGATAACGTTTCTATTAACAATATCTTTCAGGACCCTTTCCTCCGTTTTATGAGCTGTGGAAAAGAAGTTCCTGTAAAATAGTCTAATAGGGGGTATAGGTGTTGTGTTAGTTGTCTCTTCAGAGGTTGCATGGCGTTTCACTTTCCTTCTTATGATGTCTTCGACGAAACCATTGGAGAAGCCGTTGTTGACTAGGACCTGCCTTATCCTACAGAATTCTTCGTCGACTTGCTTCCATTCTGAGCTGTGGCTGAGAGCACGGTCGACATATGCGTTAGCAACACTCCTCTTGTACCTGTCTGGGCAGTCGCTGTTGGCATTTAGGCACATTCCTATGTTCGTTTCCTTAGTGTAGACTGCAGTGTGGAAACCTCCGCTCTTTTCCATGACTGTTACATCTAGAAAGGGCAGCTTCCCATCCTTTTCCATCGCGTAAGTGAAACGCAGCACGGAACTCTGCTCAAATGCCTCCTTCAGCTCCTGCAGATGTCTGACATCAGGTCCCTGTGTAAAAATGTCGTCAACATACCTGCAGTATATGGCCGGTTTCAAGCTCATGTCGACTAAGACTTTTTGCTCGATGGTACCCATGTAGAAGTTTGCAAACAGGACACCTAGGGGAGAACCCATGGCGACCCCATCTACTTGCTTATACATGTGCCCATCCGGGCTCAAGAAGGGTGCCTCTTTAGTACAAGCTTGGAGTAGTTTCCTCAGAATATTTTCTGGTATGTCAAGAGGAGTACAGGCTGGATCACGATACACTCTGTCGGCTATCATCCCGATTGTCTCGTCCACAGGTACGTTGGTAAACAGCGATTCTACGTCCAACGAGGCTCTTATCCCTGTGGCCCGTGTGCCCCGCAGTAAGTCAACAAATTCCTTTGGAGACCTCAGGCTGAAGGCGCAGGGAACATAAGGAGTCAGCAGGCCGTTGAGTCATTCGCCAGTCTGTACGTGGGTGTGGGTATCTGGCTAATGATTGGCCGAAGTGGGTTTCCAGGCTTGTGTGTCTTGACATTTCCATACGCATATCCAGGTTTATATTCCCCAATGATCTTTGGCAGGTGGAGACCTTACAAGCAGAACTTATTGCAGAAGGAGGAAAGAATCGAGGCAATTACAGAAGCACCATACTCTCCCCCGAGCTCAAAGCGGCAGCTAAAAGCCTTCGTGAGAACAAGGAGATAGTTGTCAGGAGAGGTGACAAGTCGCCAATATATGTCATTCTTTAAAAAGACGAATATCTGGCGAAAATGAACATCATACTCTCTGACCAAACCAAGTTCCAAAGGGAAACGAAGGACACTACAGCCGAATTAAAAGCAAAGGTCAACAAACTGATCGAAACTGTGAACGCCAAGAAATCCGGACTCCACCTTCCAAAGATCATTGGGGAATATAAACCTGGATATGCGTATGGAAATGTCAAGACACACAAGCCTGGAAACCCACTTCGGCCAATCATTAGCCAGATACCCACACCCACGTACAGACTGGCGAAGTGACTCAACGGCCTGCTGACTCCTTATGTTCCCTGCGCCTTCAGCCTGAGGTCTCCAAAGGAATTTGTTGACTTACTGCGGGGCACACGGGCCACAGGGATAAGAGCCTCGTTGGACGTAGAATCGCTGTTTACCAACGTACCTGTGGACGAGACAATCGGGATGATAGCCGACAGAGTGTATCGTGATCCAGCCTGTACTCCTCTTGACATCCTAGAAAATATTCTGAGGAAACTACTCCAAGCTTGTACTAAAGAGGCACCCTTCTTGAGCCCGGATGGGCACATGTATAAGCAAGTAGATGGGGTCGCCATGGGTTCTCCCCTAGGTGTCCTGTTTGCAAACTTCTAGATGGGTACCATCGAGCAAAAAGTCTTAGTCGACATGAACTTGAAACCGGCCATATACTGCAGGTATGTTGACGACATTTTTACACAGGTACCTGATGTCAGACATCTGCAGGAGCTGAAGGAGGCATTTGAGCAGAGTTCTGTGCTGCGTTTCACTTACGAGATGGAAAAGGATGGGAAGCTGCCCTTTCTAGATGTAACAGTCATGGAAAAGAGCGGAGGCTTCCACACTGCAGTCTACACTAAGGAAACGAACATAGGAATGTGCCTAAATGCCAACAGCGACTGCCCAGACAGGTACAAGAGGAGTGTTGCTAACGCATATGTCGACCGTGCCCTCAGCCACAGCTCAGAATGGAAGCAAGTCGACGAAGAATTCTGTAGGATAAGGCAGGTCCTAGTCAACAACGGCTTCTGCAATGGTTTCGTCGAAGACATCATAAGAAGGAAAGTGAAACGCCATGCAACCTCTGAAGAGACAACTAACACAACACCTATACCCCCTATTAGACTATTTTACAGGAACTTCTTTTCCACAGCTCATAAAACGGAGGAAAGGGTCCTGAAAGATATTGTTAATAGAAACGTTATCCCTACAGACAAAAATCAGAGGATACAACTGACGATTTACTATAAAACCAGAAAAACGGCCAGCCTACTCATGAGAAACTCTCCAGACACAAAATAGAACGCTTTAAAAGAGACTAACGTCGTCTATGCCTTCAAATGCCCTCTTGGGGACTGTAAGCTCCAAAAAACCCAGTATATAGGCAAGACAACAACATCTCTTTCTAGGCGTTTAATGATGCATAAGCAACAGGGCTCTATTAAGGAACATATAATCTCTTCCCACAACCAAACCATCGCCAGAGAAATCCTAGTAAACAACACAGAAATCATCGATAGATACAGCGATAGCAGGCGGCTTGACGTTTGCGAGGCACTACACATCAAGAAGTCAACACTAGCAATCAACAGCCAATTAATGCACAACTATATTCTACCCACCTCAAGACTCCGCTCCAATATAGAAGCATCAAGAAATATGGACCAATAGGCTTTCTACAAACACTTCTATTCAATACCCATTGTTTCGTGTTCTGTCTTGTGTTGATGAAATTAATACCGTATTAATGCCACCTCTTGTTCTGTCTTGTGTTGATGAAATTAATACCCTATTAATGCCACCTCACCCCATCCACCTCACTAAAATGTAGATATAAAATCGGAGATGCGTAAGTTCTATTCAGTTGTGTATTTGTAAACTAAAGTCTTTGAAAATGTAATAAGTTTTACGAAACGCGCTCGCGTCGCGTCAGACTAGAAATAAAAATGAATTTTGG
>NW_025572743.1:0-56117 GCF_020424385.1 Procambarus clarkii
CCTCTCTCTTCCTCTTCTCTCTCTCTTCTCTCTCTCCTCCGTCCATTCATAGTTCCTTCTTCCTCCCCCCCCACTAACTCTCATCTTCTATCTGTACTTCCCCTATCTGTACCCCTCTCCGTCATTCCCTTTCCCCTCTCACTTCCCATTCTGTTCATTTCCCACCTCTCCCTACATTCCTCCCTCCACACCCCTTCCTTTCCCTCCCTCCCCCCCCCCCCCCCACCCCTCCCTCCCACCTCCCTCCCTCCACCTGTCAAGTAATCACCTCCTTCCTCTCTATAATTTATAGTTTAAGAGTAGAATAAATTACTGTATTGGGGTCACGCTAGTGGGTGTATTGGGGTCACGCTAGTGGGTGTATTGGGGTCACGCTAGTGGGTGTATTGGGGTCACGCTAGTGGGTGTATTGGGGTCACGCTAGTGGGTGTAGTGGGGTCACGCTAGTGGGTGTAGTGGGGGTCAGGCTATGGGTGTAGGTGTAGGGGGGGTCAGGCTAGGGGGTGTAGTGGGGTCAGGCTAGTGGGTGGTGTTGGGGGTCAGGCTAATGGGTGTAGTGGGGTCACGCTAGTGGTTGTTAGGGGTAGTGGGGTCAGGTGGGTGGGTGTAGTGGGGGGTCACGCTAGTGGGTGTAGTGGGGTCACGCTAGTGGGTGTAGTGGGGGTCACGCTAGTGGGTTTAGTGGGGGCAGGCTAGTGGGTGTAGTGGGGTCAGGCTAGTGGGTGTAGTGGGGTCACACTAGTGGGTAGTAGTGGGGTCACGCTAGTGGGTGTAGTGGGGTCAAGCTAGTGGTGCGCGTAGGGGGTAGGTCAGGCAAGTGGGGGTGTAGTGGGATCACGCTAGTGGGTGTGTAGTGGGGCAGGCTTGGGGGTGTAGTGGGGTCAGGCTAGGGGGTGTAGTGGGGTCAGGTAGGCTAGTGGAGTTGTAGCTGTGGGTCAGTAGCTGTTAGTGGGTGTAGTGGGGTCACGTGGTAGTGGGTGTAGTGGGGGTCACGCTAGGGGGCGTGTGGGTAGAGCGGTGGTTGTGGCACGCTAGTGGGTGTGGGTGGGTCACGCTAGTGGGGTGTAGTGGGGTCAGGCAGTGGGTGTAGTGGGGTCAGGCTAGTGGTGTAGTAGTGGGGTCAGGCTAGTGGGTGGTGGAGTGGGGTCAGGCTAGTGGGTGTAGTGGGGTCAGGCTAGTGGGTGTAGTGGGGGGTGGCTAGTGCAGGGTTGGTGGTGGGGTAGTGGGTGTAGTGGGGTGCTGTAGTGTAGGGGTCAGGCTAGTGGGTGTAGTGGGGTCAGGCTAGTGGGTGTAGTGGGGTCAGGCTAGTGGGTGTAGTGGGGTCACGCTAGTGGGTGTAGTGGGGTCACGCTAGTGGGTGTAGTGGGGTCACGCTAGTGGGTGTAGTGGGGTCACGCTAGTGGGTGTAGTGGGGTCACGCTAGTGGGGTGTAGTGGGGTCACGATAGTGGGTGTAGTGGGGTCACGCTAGTGGGTGTAGTGGGGTCACGCTAGTGGGTGTAGTGGGGTCACGCTAGTGGGTGTAGTGGGGTCACGCTAGTGGGGGTAGTGGGGTCACGCTAGTGGGTGGTGTAGTGGGGTCCACGCTAGTGGGTGTAGTGGGGTCACGCTAGTGGGTGAGTGGGTAGTGGGGTCACGTAGTGGGTGTAGTGGGGTCACGCTAGTGGGTGTAGTGGGATCACACTAGTGGGTGTAGTGGGGTCACGCTAGTGGGTGTAGTGGGATCACACTAGTGGGTGTAGTGGGGTCACGCTAGTGGGTGTAGTGGGGTCACGCTAGTGGGTGTAGTGGGGTCACGCTAGTGGGTGTAGTGGGGTCACGCTAGTGGGTGTAGTGGGGTCACGCTAGTGGGTGTAGTGGGGTCACGCTAGTGGGTGTAGTGGGGTTCACGCTAGTGGGTGTAGTGGGGTCACGCTAGTGGGTGTAGTGGGGTCACGCTAGGGGGTGTAGTGGGGGTTACGCTAGTGGGTGTAGTGGGGTCACGCTAGTGGGTGTAGTGGGGTCACGCTAGTGGGTGTAGTGGGGTCACGCTAGTGGGTGTAGTGGGGTCACGCTAGTGGGTGTCAGTGGGGGGTAACGCTAGTGGGTGTAGTGGGGTCACGCTAGTGGGTGTAGTGGGGTCACGCTAGTGGGGTGTAGTGGGGTCACACTAGTGGGTGTAGTGGGGTCACGCTAGTGGGTGTAGTGGGGTCACGCTAGTGGGGTGTAGTGGGGTCACGCTAGTGGGTGTAGTGGGGGTCACACTAGTGGGTGTAGTGGGGTCACACTAGTGGGTGTAGTGGGGTCACACTAGTGGGTGTAGTGGGGTCACACTAGTGGGTGTAGTGGGGTCACACTAGTGGGTGTAGTGGGGTCACACTAGTGGGTGTAGTGGGGTCACACTAGTGGGTGTAGTGGGGTCACGCTAGTGGGTGTAGTGGGGTCACGCTAGTGGGTGTAGTGGGGGGTCACGCTAGTGGGTGTAGTGGGGTCACGCTAGTGGGTGTAGTGGGGTCACGCTAGTGGGTGTAGTGGGGTCACGCTAGTGGGTGTAGTGGGGTTCACGCTAGTGGGTGTAGTGGGGGTCACGCTAGTGGGTGTAGTGGGGTCACGCTAGTGGGTGTAGTGGGGGTCACGCTAGTGGGTGTAGTGGGGGTCACGCTAGTGGGTGTAGTGGGGTCACGCTAGTGGGTGTAGTGGGGTCACGCTAGTGGGTGTAGTGGGGTCACGCTAGTGGGTGTAGTGGGGTCACGCTAGTGGGTGGTAGTGGGGTCACGCTAGTGGGTGTAGTGGGGGTCACGCTAGTGGGGTGTAGTGGGGTCACGCTAGTGGGTGTAGTGGGGTCACGCTAGTGGGTGTAGTGGTGGTCACGCTAGTGGGGGTAGTGGGGTCACGCTAGTGGTGTGTAGTGGGGTCACGCTAGTGGGTGTAGTGGGGTCACGCTAGTGGGTGTAGGGGGGTCACGCTAGTGGGTGTAGGGGGGGTCACGCTAGGGGGTGTAGTGGGGTCACGCTAGTGGGTGTAGTGGGGTCACGCTAGTGGGTGTAGTGGGGTCACGCTAGTGAGGGGTGTAGTGGTGGTGTCACGCTAGTGGGTGTAGTAGTGGGTCACGCTAGTGGTGGGTAGTGGGGTCACGGCTAGTTGGTGTACCGGGTTAGTGGGTGTAGTGGGGTCACGCTAGTGGGTGTAGTGGGGTCACGCTAGTGGGTGTAGTGGGGTCACGCTAGTGGGTGTAGTGGGGTCACGCTAGTGGGTGTAGTGGGGGTCACGCTAGTGGGTGTAGTGGGGTCACGCTAGTGGGTGTAGTGGGGTCACACTAGTGGGTGTAGTGGGGTCACGCTAGTGGGTGTAGTGGGGTCACGCTAGTGGGTGTAGTGGGGTCACGCTAGTGGGTGTAGTGGGGTCACACTAGTGGGTGTAGTGGGGTCACACTAGTGGGTGTAGTGGGGTCACACTAGTGGGTGTAGTGGGGTCACACTAGTGGGTGTAGTGGGGTCACACTAGTGGGTGTAGTGGGGTCACACTAGTGGGTGTAGTGGGGTCACACTAGTGGTGTAGTGGGGTCACACTAGTGGGTGTAGTGGGGTCACACTAGTGGGGTGTAGTGGGGTCACACTAGTGGGTGTAGTGGGGTCACACTAGTGGGTGTAGTGGGGTCACACTAGTGGGTGTAGTGGGGTCACACTAGTGGGTGTAGTGGGGTCACACTAGTGGGTGTAGTGGGGTCACGCTAGTGGGTGTAGTGGGGTCACGCTAGTGGGTGTAGTGGGGTCACGCTAGTGGGTGTAGTGGGGTCACGCTAGTGGGTGTAGTGGGGTCACACTAGTGGGTGTAGTGGGGTCACGCTAGTGGGTGTAGTGGGGTCACGCTAGTGGGTGTAGTGGGGTCACACTAGTGGGGTTTTAGCCCAGGACGGACCAAAACGTCGTTATACACTTTCGCTTTTTATGTGTGTTGGGTTATTTGTGTTCAGACACGCTGTTGTGACCTGTTTTCTGCATAGTGACCTTATATGTCCAGTGAGCATAATATCCAAGAGTAAACGTTGATTCCCAGTTTTGATAACGTTGATAACGTTGACTTGACGTTATTCTCGGTTACAGTGACCTCTGGGTAACGTTCGTAGCATACAAGCTACCGGAACACCTTAAAACGCTCGTTTATTTTGGACTAGAGATGAGAGAAAGAACAGGTTCCAAACCTGTGTAGTAAAATGGCCACACACTGGTTCTAATTTAGTATGACAGTGGTTCAGCGGTGCTTTATCACGTGGCTCCACGAAGCTACAACGATGTAACATTAACAGTGAATGTTACAGTTAATGTTCCATTCATGCGAACGTTCTCTAAACCGTATCCTGTATACACCTAGTGGTGCTTGCAGGGGATGGGCTTCGGCTCTTTGGTCCCACCGCTCGTCCGTCAGTCATCAGGGGTTCCTGAGCTTATTGGGTTATATCATATCTACATTTGAAAGTGTGTAGGGAGACTGTCACCACCGTTGTTGTTTAAGATTCGCTACCTGGAACAAAAAGTTCCAAGTAGCACGGGCTATGGTGAGCCCGTAGTGGACTGTAGTCACCCCCACTTCCCTTCCTGTGCATTCCATTTGGTAACAACTGATATAGAAGTCGTTTAAATGAGTGTGACTCATTTGAATATACACCTCCCACCTCTGCCCTTTGTTCGCGTTTTCTCCAGTGCTAAATTGTTTATCTACCCGTGTCAATTCCTCTGAAAATTTTGTAGGTGGTAGTCATTTCTCCCTCCTGATTTTTCCGTCTTCAAGTGACGTTAGATGTAATTCCAATATCCTTTCCTCGTAACTCATAGCTCTCAGCTCCTGGACTATTCTGGTGACATACCTCATAACTTTCTTTAACTTCTCGTATTTTACTTGATTTGGATTTTTACGCTAGAGCCGCATACTCCAGTATTGGTCTGGCGTACGTTATATTCAAAGTTTTGAATGCACTTTGTATATCACATATTTATTAACTTTGACATTCACGACTTGGTGGTCTGACATACTTGATATTCACAGTTCTCAAAGGCTTGTGGACAGTCCATTAAAATGGTGTCCACCCACCCTTCTCTGTCCTGCTTAATTATTATTACCTGGTCGTGGAGTTCTGTTAAACCTGTGAGGCAAGATTTACTGTCTCCTGACGGTGGTGTGTTAAGAAGTCCCTTCTCTCCAGACTTGCTACTAGCGCTACACTAACCAAACACTACACTACACTACACTACACACCACACTACACTACACTACACTGCACACCACACTACACTACACTACACACCACACTACATCACACTACACTACACACCACACTACACTACACTACACACCACACTACACACCACACTACATCACACTACACTACACACCACACTACACTACACTACACACCACACTACTACACCACACTACACCACACTACACCTGGTACACCACACTACACTACACCACACTACACTAGGTACACCACACTACACTACACCACACTACACCACACTACACACACTACACCAGGTACACTACACCACACTACACTACACTACACTACACTACACCACACTACACCACACTACACCACACTACACTACACTACACCACACACACTACACTACACCACACTACACCTGGTACACCACACTACATCACACTACACTACACTACATCACACTACACCACACTACACAGGTACACCACACTACACTACACTACACCACACTACACACACTACACTACACTACACTACACTACACCACACTACACTACACCACACTACACACACTACACCACACTACACTACACCACACTACACTACACCACACTACACTACACCACACTACACTACACCACACTACACTACACCACACTACACTACACCACACTACACACTACACTACACTACACTACACCACACTACACTACACACCACACTACACTACACTACACCACACTACACCACACTACACTACACTACACCACACTACACCACACTACACTACACCACACTACACTACACTACACCACACTACACTACACTACACTACACTACACCACACTACACCACACTACACTACACCACACTACAGGTACACTACACTACACTACCTACACTACACCACACACCACACACCACACTACACCACACTACATCAGGTACACCACACTACACTACACACCACACTACACCTGGTACACCACACACACCACACTACACCACACTACACTACACTACACCACACTACACCACACCACACCACACTACACTAGGTACACACACACTACACTACACTACACCACACTACACTACACTACACCACACTACACTACACTACACCACACCTACACTACACTACACTACACCCACACTACACACCACACTACACCACACTACACTACACTACATCACACTACACTACACACCACACTACACTACACACCACACTACACCACACCACACTACACTACCTACACCACACTACACTACACTACACCACACTACACCAGGTACACTACACTACACCACACTACACTACACTACACTACACCACACTACACCACACTACACCACATTACACTACACCACACCACACTACACCACACTACACACCACACTACACCACACTACACACTACACACCACACTACACTACACCACACTACACTACACACTACACCACACTACACTACACACCACACTACACTACACTACACCACACTACACTACACCACACCACACTACACCACACCACACTACACTACACCACACTACACTACACCACACTACACTACACCACACTACACTACACCACACTACACCACACTACACCAGGTACACTACACTACACCACACTACACCACACTACACCAGGTACACCACACTACACCACACTACACTACACCACACCACACTACACCACACTACACCACACTACACTACACTACACTACACACCACACTACACTACACCACACTACACCAGGTACACTACACTACACTACAACACACTACACTACACCACACTACACCACACTACACCTGGTACACCACACTACACTACACTACACCACACTACACCAGGTACACTTGTGCTTGCGGGGGTTGAGCTCTGGCTCTTTGGTCCCGCCTCTCAACTGTCAATCAACTGGTGTACAGGTTCCTGAGCCTACTGGGCTCTATCATATCTACACTTGAAGCTGTGTATGGAGTCAGCCTCCACCACATCACTTCCTAATGCATTCCATTTGTCTACTACTCTGACACTGAAAAAATTCTTTCTAACGTCTCTATGGCTCATTTGGGCACTCAATTTCCACCTGTGTCCCCTAGTGCGTGTGCCCCTTGTGTTAAATAGTCTGTCTTTATCTACCCTATCAATTCCTCTGAGAATCTTGTATGTGGTGATCATGTCCCCTCTAACTCTTCTGTCTCCCAGTGACGTGAGGTTTAATTCCCGTAGTCTCTCCTCGTAGCTCATACCCCTCAGTTCGGGTACTAGTCTGGTGGCAAACCTTTGAACCTTTTCCAGTTTAGTCTTATGCTTGACTAGATATGGACTCCATGCTGGAGCCGCATACTCCAGGATTGGTCTGACATATGTGGTATACAAAGTTCTGAAAGATTCCTTACACAAGTTTCTAAAGGCCGTTCTTATGTTAGCCTTAAACTCTAACAACCATTTGTTCGACCATTCCTGCAGCTTGTCCAGGTCTTCTTGAAGCCTCAAGCAGTCTCTTCTCTCCAAATGTGTTACTAGGTTTTTCTCACGATCTTCTCCATCACCTTACATGGTATACAAGGACACTTGCCTGTAGTTCAATGCCTCTTGTCTGTCACCCTTTTTGTATATTGGGACTACATTAGCAGTCTTCCATATTTCTGGTAGGTCTCTCGTCTCCAGTGACGTACTATACACTATGGAGAGTGGCAAACAAAGTGCTCCTGCACACTCCATCAATACCCATGGTGAGATTCCGTCCGGGCCAACAGCCTTTCTCACGTCCAGATCCAACAGGTGCCTCTTGACCTCGTCTCTAGTAGTTTCGAACCCTTCCAAGGCCGCCAGGTTTGCTGCCACCCCTCCTAGCGAAGTGACCTCTCCTTGTTCTATGGAGAGGTCAAAAGAACCTGGAACTTTTTGTTGAGTTCTTCACACACCTCGTTGTCAGTCTCTATGTACCTGTCCTCACCCGTTCTAAGTTTCATCACCTGTTCCTTAACTGTTGTTTTCCTCCTGATGTGACTGTGGAGTAGCTTTGGTTCGGTCTTGACTTTATTAGCTATATCATTTTCATACTTTTTCTCAGCTTCTCTTCTCACACTAACATACTCAATCCTGGTTCTCTGGTATCTCTCTCTGCTTTCTGGTGTTCTGTTATTTCAGAAGTTCCTCCACGCCCATTTGTTCAGTTCCTTTGCTCTCATATATGCCCTATTAAACCACGGATTCTTCTTTTGCTTTTAGTTTTTTTTTTTTTTTGCTGTCGGGCTGGGATGAACCTGTTTACTGCCTCCTGACACTTTTGGGTGACATAGTCCATTATGTCTTGTACGGACTTAGTTCTGAGTTCAGTGTCCCATGGTATATCCCTTAGAAATTTTCACATCTCATAATTTCCCTTTCGGTACTCCGGCCCTTTGTTTCCCAGTTCTTTTTTTGGAGAGTTATCCCAAGCTCTACCAGGTGCTCAAAGATCAATGCACTGTGATCACTCATTCCCAAGGGGGCTTCCATCTTGACTTCCCCTTATATCCAACTCATTTAGGGTAAATATCAGATCAAGAATAGCTGGTTCATCCTCTCTTCTCATTCTTGTCGGTACCTTGACGTATTGGCCTAGAAAGTTCCTTGTTGCCACGTCCAGCAGCTCAGCTCTCCATGTGTCTGGTTCTCCATGTGGATCTCTGTTCTCCACTCTATCTACCCGTGGTTGAAGTCTCCCATGATTAGTAGTCGGGATCCGTTCCTGCTAGCCACAGAAGCTGCTCTCTCCGTTATATTGATGGGGGCCATGTTGTTTCTGTCATATTCCTGTCTGGGTCTTCTGTCGGGAATATGATAGAAACAACTTGGCCACCATCAATATAATAGAGAGAGAGCAGCAGCTTCTGTAGCTAGCAGGAACGGGTATGTGGTGTGTGTGTGTGTGTGTGTGTGTGTGTGTGTGTGTGTGTGTGTGTGTGTGTGTGTAATTACCTAAGTGTAGTTACAGGATGAGAGCAACGCTCGTGGTGTCCCGTCTTCCCAGCACTCTGTCATATAACGCTTTGAAACTACTGTGTGTGTGTGTGTGTGTGTGTGCGTGTGTGCGTGTGTGCGTGTGTGTGTGTGTGTGTGTGTGAAAAAATTAGTTAATAGTTAGAAACAGTTGGTTGACAGTTGAGAGGCGGGCCGAAAGAGCAAAGCTCAACCCCCGCAAACACAACCATGTGAATACATACACACACACACACACACACACACACACACACACACACACACACACACAAGGCTGGGCAGACTGCATATTTCTTGACTGCCAAAAGGCCTTTGATACGGTACCGCACATGAGACTGCTATACAAACTTGAGAGGCAGGCAGGAGTAAGCGGAAAGGACCTAGTATGGGTGAAGAACTACCTAACAGGAAGGAGCCAGAGGGTAATGGTAAGGGGCGAAAAGTCGGACTGGCGAACAGTAACAAGTGGAGTACCTCAAGGATCGGTGCGGGGACCAATCCTCTTTCTAATTTACGTAAATGATATGGTTACAGGAGTGGAATCATACATGTCGATGTTTGCAGATGACGCAAAATTAATGAGAAGAGTTGTGACAGACGAGGATTGTAGGATCCTCCAAGAGGACTTAAACAGGCTGCAGAGATGGTCAGAGAAATGGATACTGGAGTTTAACACCAGTAAATGTAAAGTTATGGAAATGGGATCAGGTGACAGGAGACCAAAGGGACAGTCAGACAAATGAAGGGGAACAGCCTCTACCTGTAACGATTCGAGAAAGAGACCTGGGGAGTGGATTGTGACACCTAATCTAACTCCTGAGGCACATATAAATAGGATAACGACAGCAGCGTACTCTACAATGGCGAAAATTAGAACTTCATTCAGAAACCTAAATGAGGAAGCTTTTAGGGCGCTTTACACTGCCTACGTGAGACCCGTCTTAGAGTATGCCACGCCATCATGGAGCCCCCACCTGAAGAAACACATAAAGAAACTGGAGAAGGTTCAGAGGTTTGCGACGAGGCTTGTCCCAGAGCTACGAGGGATGGGATATGAAGAGCGGCTGAAGGAACTGAACCTTACGACACTAGAGAAAAGAAGGGAGAGAGGAGATATGATAGGGACATATAAAATAATCAGGGGAATTGACCAAGTGGAAATAGATCAAATGTTCACACGTAATAATAACAGAACGAGGGGACATGGGGTGGGAAACTGGAAACTCAGATGAGTCACAGAGATGTTAGGAAGTTTTCTTTTAGCGTGAGAGTAGTAGAAAAATGGAATGCACTTGGGGAACAGGTTGTGGAAGCAAATACTATTCATACTTTTAAAACTAGGTATGATAGGGAAATGGGACAGGAGTCATTGCTGTAAACAACCGATAGCTAGAAAGGCGGGATCCAAGAGTCAATGCTCGATCCTGCAAGCACATATAGGTGAGTACATATAGGTGAGTACACACATTACCAAACAGCCGAAGTCCCCCCCCCCTCGCAAGCACAACTAGGTTATCTTGGGGTTATCTCGAGATGATTTCAAGGCTTAGCGTCCCCGCGGCCCGGTTCTTGACCAGGCTTTTTTTTTTTTTTACACAGCCCCAGGAAGCAGCCCGTAGCAGCTGTCTGACTCCCAGGTACCTATTTACTGCTAGATAACAGGGGCATCAGAGTGAATGAAACTCTGCCCATGTGTTTCCACCTTCACCGGGGATCGAACCTTGAACCTCAGGACTACGAACCCCGAGCGTTGTCCACTCAGCCGTCAGGTCCCTTCTTCCTTCTGTCCGACTCCCCCAGATGAGTATACAGTTTTATAATATGATTCGAGTTGTCTTGTTTTACGAATTAGGAGAATTGTTTTCCTTGTACCTCATCTTCTCTTCTCCCATCTCCTCCTTCCTGTTATCCTCTATTAGCTTTTGCTTGTTTTTCGTTATCTTTTTCACTCATTGTTCTTCCTACCTTCCCCTCACTTTTTTTCCTCTTTGAAAGAGAGACCTGGGTACCGCCGGGTACCAGTCTCACCCCTCCCCGTCATCCCCACCCCCTGCTCTTACCCCTTCCTCCCGCCCCCCCTCACCTTCAACGTACCTTTCTTCTTTCCATCTTCCCTCTTTTTCCCTCATCCGCCCTCCCCTTCTTCTTCCCCTCTTCTACCCTACCTTTCTTCCTCCCTCCCCCTTCTTCCTCTTCAGTACCTTCTCTCCTTCCTCCTCACTCCCCTCTTCTCCCCCTTCTCTTTACTCCCCCGTCCGCCCCCTCCCAGCTCCTACCATCAATAATCAATAACACACTAGGAGCTCCTTACACAATTGTTTCATCAATAAACTCTATAATATAGGGGTAAAAATAATTAGTATTATAATATATCGATGCGAACAAAGCTTTCACTTTGCGCTATTATTGCTCAAAAATAATAATTAATAATGAATTCAGAGTTGAGTGGAATAATAATGGAAGATTTCTCGTGGAGATAACGTTATCTTGAGGTTATCTTGAGATGATTTCGGGGCTTTTTAGTGTCCCCGCGGCCCGGTCCTCGACCAGGCCTCCACCCCCAGGAAGCAGCCCGTGACAGCTGACTAACACCCAGGTACCTATTTTACTGCTAGGTAACAGGGGCATAGGGCGAAAGAAACTCTGCCCATTGTTTCTCGCCGGCGCCTGGGATCGAACCCAGGACCACAGGATTACAAGTCCCGCGTGCTGTCCGCTCGGCCGACCGGCTCCCCAAGGGGAGCCGTTGGCACAGTGTCACGTTGGCACAGTGTCATTTGGCATTGTTTGACACTAATCCCGACCCGCCCATGTTGTGCATGTACCCAACAGCAATATCTGGAAAAAAATTATTGAAGCTAGCTCCAAGCATTTGGCTTGTAACCTCGCGCACATTTCCATCTATATAGATACATCTCAGGAGCATTATGTGTTAGGTAAACAATATGTTTTGTCGTTATCGTAATTTAATTATACTAATTGCATTATTATTCACGACAATAAACTGCCTGTAATTATGGTAATGAGCTGTGGCTGTTAAATATTCCCAAATTATGATATTTAGTATTGCTTGGTCGTTATTAGGTTATCTAAAATTAAGTTAATAAAAGGCTCGCGCGGAACCACATTTAATTTTGTCAGAAGAAAATCATGCAATTTTAGTAAAAGGTAAAAAAGAAAAAAAAAGTTACCCACGTTTGTTATTGGACAAAAATTGTCACGGAAAACAAATGAGGTCATGTCAACTGTGCTGGTGATTGGATGGTGACGTGGGCCAAATCTTGGCTGCTGATTGGTTGATGACTTGGAACAACTCTAAGCATCAGATTGAATGATGATGTGGGCCAAATCTCGCCAGCTGATTGGTTGACGTGGAACAAACCTTTGCTCCTGATTGGACGGTGATGTGATGCAAACTTTGACGACAGTTCACTTCCCTCCACACCCACCCGCAGGTGTAGGCATAACTGTACCAAATTTTCCCCTACTGAAGTTAGTAGGACAACAGTCCACATCACCCCCCCACCCCCACCCAAGTGTAGGTGGGCCAATCGCTGACCAATCGGTGGGCCAATCGCTGACCAATCGGTGGGCCCATCGCTGACCAATCGGTGGGCCAGGTACTCTTGGTAGCCAAATTGGCTCGTCAGCTTGTCCTCAGAGCCGCGCCCGTCGGCCAAGACGCATTCATAGATGGTGTGTATAATTTAGCAAAATCTGCGAAATATAACATGTTTACTTAGGAATATCGATGCCATATCAGTGCCGATGTAAGTGTCGGTGTACTGGGGGAGTGTCGGGGGTACTGGGGGAGTGTCGGGGTACTGAAGGAGTGTCGGGGTACTGAAGGAGTGTCGGGGTACTGGGGGAGTGTCGGGGGTACTGGGGGAGTGTCGAGGGTACTGGGGGAGTGTCGGGGTACTGGGGGAGTGTCTGGGTACTGGGGGAGTGTCGGGGGGTACTGGAGGAGTGTCGGGGGTACTGGGGGAGTGTCGGGGTACTGGGGGAGTGTCGGGGTACTGGGGGAGTGTCGGGGTACTGGGGGAGTGTCGGGGTACTGGGGGAGTGTCTGGGGTACTGGGTGAGTGTCTGGGGTACTGGGTGAGTGTCTGGGTACTGGGTGAGTGTCTGGGTACTGGGGGAGTGTCGGGGGTACTGGGGGAGTGTCGGGGGTACTCGGGGAGTGTCGGGATACTGAGAGAGTGTCGGGATACTGGGGGAGTGTCGGGGTACTGGGGGAGTGTCGGGGTACTGGGGAGTGTCGGGGTACTGGGGGAGTGTCGGGGTACTGGGGGAGTGTCGGGGTACTGGGAGAGTGTCGGGGTACTGGGAGAGTGTCGGGGTACTGGGGGAGTGTCGGGGCACTGGAGGAGTGTCGGGGTACTGGAGGAGTGTCGGGGGTACTGGGGGAGTGTCGGGGGGTACTGGGAGAGTGTCGGGGGGGGTACTGGGAGAGTGTCGGGGGGGGGGGGTACTGGGAGAGTGTCGGGGGGTACTGGGAGAGTGTCGGGGGGTACTGGGAGAGTATCGGGGGGTACTGGGAGAGTATCGGGGGGTACTAGGAGAGTGTCGGGGGGTACTGGGGGAGTATCGGGGGTACTGGTAGAGTATCGGGGGTACTGGGAAAGTATCGGGGGTACTGGGAGAGTGTCGGGGGTACTGGGAGAGTATCGGGGTACTGGTAGAGTATCGGGGGTACTGGGAGAGTGTCGGGGGTACTGGGGGAGTGTCGGGGGTACTGGGGGAGTGTCGGGGTACTGGGAGGAGTGTCGGGGTACTGGGAGAGTATCGGGGTACTGGGGAAGTGTCGGGGTACTGGGTGAGTGTCGGGGGGTACTGGGTGAGTGTCGGTGTACTGGGGGAGTGTCGGGGGTACTGGGTGAGTGTCAGGGTACTGGGGGAGTGTCGGGGGTACTGGGGGAGTGTCGGGGGGTACTGGGGGAGTGTCGGGGTACTGGGAGAGTGTCGGGGTACTGGGAGAGTGTCGGGGTACTGGGGAGTGTCGGGGTACTGGGGGAGTGTCGGGGTACTGGGAGAGTGTCGGGGGGGTACTGGGAGAGTGTTGGGGGGGGTACTGGGAGAGTGTCGAGGGGGGGGGGTACTGGGAGAGTGTCGGGGGGTTCTGGGAGAGTGTCGGGGGGTACTGGGAGAGTATCGGGGGTACTGGGAGAGTATCGGGGGGTACTGGGAGAGTGTCGGGGGGTACTGGGGGAGTATCGGGGGTACTGGGAGAGTATCGGGGGGTGCTGGGAGAGTGTCGGGGGTACTGGGAGAGTATCGGGGGTACTGGCAGAGTATCGGGGGTACTGGGTGAGTGTCGGGGTGTACTGGGAGAGTGTCGGGGTGTACTGGGTGAGTGTCGGGGGGTACTGGGAGAGTATCGGGGGGTACTGGGAGAGTATCGGGGGTACTGGTAGAGTATCGGGGGTACTGGGAGAGTGTCGGGGGTACTGGGGGAGTGTCGGAGTACTGGGGGAGTGTCGGGGTACTGGGAGGAGTGTCGGGGTACTGGGAGAGTATCGGGGGTACTGGAAGAGTATCGGGGGTACTGGGGAAGTGTCGGGGTACTGGGTGAGTGTCGGGGTGTACTGGGTGAGTGTCGGGGTGTACTGGGTGAGTATCGGGGGTACTGGGGAGTAACGGGTACAACGAGTAACAGAAACACAAAAACTCATATTATTTTAATCAGTTCCAGCGTGTGGCGAGGCTTGGACATATTGTATATGCCTGATATAGAATTATTTTTTTAAACCGCCAGCTGACTGTTCTAATATTTTTAATATTGTATAACTGTTTGGTGGTGGTAGAGAGGGGGGGGGACAAGAAAGATTGGGGGGGGGTGAATGGAGCTTTTTGTTAGATTGGGTCTGAATGGTGGTGGGGGGGGGAAGAGAATAGAGGGGGGGGGGGGGGCAGTTGACGGGTGGAAGTAGGGTGTTAAGAGATTTCTGATTAGTGGGGGAACTGATATAGGGGGGATGGTTGGGGTGGTTGTTGTTATAGAGACTGGTAGAGGTCTCTATATATATATATATATATATATATATATATATATATATATATATATATATATATATATATATATATATATATATATATATATATATATATATATTTGGTAGCAGTCTTTCTTGTAAACATATGTTGTTGAATATGACCGAAAGGGTAAGATTAATGATTCTAACACGAATCTTCTCAATATTTCTTACGTTTTTCTTCACTGTCGGGGGTAATTGAAAAATTAACTCTCCAAAGTTCATTTTCTCATTTTTATTTATGGTCTGACGCCTAAAAGCGTTTCGCAAGGACTTCTCACATTTTCAAAGACAGGTTTTTACACACATCATTTCATGCTTATATTCGTTTTTGGGTGAGGTGACAAAAGACAAAACACGAAACAATGGGTATATTGCATATTTGCTGCTTCTATATTGCTATATTGCTCTTGCTGCTTCTATGTTGGTTCGGGGTCTTGAAGTGGGTAGAATATAGTTATGTGTTAATTGGCTGTTGATTGCTGGTGTTGACTTTTTGATGTGTAGGGCCTCGCTGATGTCGAGTCTCCTGCTATCGCTGTATCTATCGATGATTTCTGTGTTGCTTGTTAAGATTTCTCTGGTGATGGTCTGGTTGTGTGAGGAGATTATATGTTCCTTGATGGAGCCCTGTTGTTTGTGCATAGTTAATCGCCTAGAAACCTCCAAGGAGTGCCGGACCAACCGGGCTGTGGTGGGTATGTGGGCCTGCGGGCCGCTCCAAGCAACAGCCTAGTGGACCAAACTCTCACAAGTCAAGCCTGGCCTCGGGCCGGGCTTGGGGAGTAGAAGAACTCCCAGAACCCCATCAACCAGGTATCAACCAGGTAACCAGAAGTCATTGTTGACTAGGACCTGCCTTACCCTACAGAGTTCTTCATCGACTTGCTTCCATCCTGCTTCCACACTGCAGTCTACACTAAACACTAAGGAAACAAACATAGGAATGGGCCTCAGTGCCAATAGTGACTGCCCAGACAGGTACAAGAGTGTTGTCAACGGTTATGTCGACCGGGCTCTCAGCCACAGCTCAGGATGGAAGCAAGTCGATTAAGAACTCTGTAGGGTAAGGCAGGTCCTATTCAACAATGGCTTCTCTAATGTTTTTTTTTTTAAAGGCATAAAAAACAAGGTCAAACGCTGTGCAACCTCCGAAAAGAGTCAATTGACAATCTACTACAAAAAAATACGGCCAATCTACTCTTGAAAAACTCCCCAGACACCAAACAGAACGCCTTAAAGGAAACCAACGTCATCTATGCCTTCACATGCCCACTTGGGGACTGTAAGCCCCAAAGAACTCAGTATATAGGCAAGACAAGAACGTATCTTTCTAGGCAATTAACTATGCACGAACAACAGGGCTCCATCAAGGAACATATAATCTCTTCTCACAACCAGACCATCACCAGAGAAATCTTAACATGCAACACAAAAATCATCGATAAATACAGCGATAGCAGGAGACTCGACATCAGCGAGGCACTACACATCAAAAAGTCAACACCAGCAATCAACAGCCAATTAATGCACAACTATATTCTACCCACTTCAAGACCCCGAACCAATATGGAAGCAGCAAGAAGAAATATGAACCAATAGGCCTTTTGCAGTTACTTCCATTCTTATGTTCTCATATCCAAGTTATACCCATTGTTTCGTGTTCTGTCTTCTGTTTCACCTCACCCAAAACTTTTGTACCATATCACCTCACCCAAATACGAGTATAAGTATGAATGTATTTTGTATGTAAATTAAGTCTTTGAAAATGTAATAAGGGATTACGAAACGCGTTCAGGCGTCAGACGAGGAATAAAAAGAATGAATTTTGGAGAGTTATTTTATCAATTACCCTTGACAGTGAAGAACAACGTAAGAAATATTGAGAAGATTCGTGTTAGAATTATTAATCTTACCTTTTCGGTCATATTCAACAACATATGTTTACAAAGAAAGACTGCTACCAAAATACACTAAATATATATATATATATATATATATATATATATATATATATATATATATATATATATATATATATATATATAATATAATAATAATACGAGGAAACGATCATCCCGAACACCGAGGTCTCCTGTTAAGATTTCCAAGCTTCCTCGTATATTATTGTTGAGATAATTATACAGGCCGGCTTGTATTCCTGGTGGTGGGAGGGGGTAATCTGCGCCTCGCTCTTCACGATGTGATGGTTGGAGCCGGCTACCTGTCTGTCAGGCAAGCACGCTATGCACGCACACGCACACACGCATGATGGACTACATCACACAGAAGTGTCAGGAGGCAGAAAACAGGTTTATCACGGCCCAGATGGAAAAAAAATGAAAAGCAAAAGGCGAATCCGTGGTTCAGTCAGGCATGTAAGGAAGCAAGACACCTAAGCACAGGGGCATGGTAAAACTATAGAAATAACAGGACACCAGAGAGCAGAGAGAGAGAGAGAGATAACAGAGGGCCAGAAATGGGTACCTCAGTGTGAAGAAAGAAGCAGAGAGAGAGTTTAAAAATGACATAGCAAATAAAGACAAAACCCAACCAAAACTGCTATACAGCCACATCAGGAAGAAAACACCATTGAAAGAACAGCTGATAAAACTGGAAAAGGAAGAATATGGGTAGACAGAGAATGACAAAAAGATGTGTGAAGAACTCAACAAGAGATTCCATGAGGTCTTCACAATAGAGCAAGGGGACGTCCTTGATTAAAGAGAGGTCTCAAATCAAGCAGACTTGGAAGATATTGAAATTACCACAGATGAGGTTAGGATTTATTTGCTTGTTCTAGAAGTGACTAAGGCTGATGTACCTGATGGAATCTCATCATGGATCCTAAAAGATGGGACAAGAGCACTTTGCGTGCCACTATCTATGGACTATAACAAGTCACAGGAAATGAGAGACTTAACAGAGAGTTGAAGACGGCTAACATAATCCCAATCTACAAAAAGGGGGATAGGCAGGAGGCCCTAAACTACAGGCCGGTGTCCTTAACTTGTATACCATGCAAGGTGATGGAGAGAGATCGTGAGAAAAAGTCCGAACAGACTGAAGGGCCCAACAAATGGCTACTAGAGTTTAACTCGAGCAAGTGCAAAGTGATGAAATTGAGGAACAGGAGGCCAAACACAAGGTACCAGCTGGGAGAGGAAATCCTTCAGGAGTCAGAACGAGACAAAGATCTGTGGGATGATATCACACCAGACCTGTCCTCTGATACCCACATCAAAAGGATAACATCAGCGGCGTATGCAAGGCTGACGAACATAAGAACTGCCTTCAGAAACTTGTGTAATGAATCATTCAGAACCTTGTATACCTCCAATGTCAGTATATTCCAATACTGGAATATACGGCTCCAGCCTGGAGTCCACATCTAGTCAAACACAAAACCAGGTTAGTTTTCTAGTCAAACACAAACAAAATGCCACCAGGTTAGTCCCCGAGCTGAGAGGAATGAGCTATGAGGAAAGATTACTGGAACTGAACCTCACGACACTGGAAGACAGAAGAGTTAGGGAAGAAGACATGATCACTACCTAAAAAATTATCAGAGAAATTGACAGGGTAGATAAAGATAAACTGTTGAACACGGGTGGTACGCGAACAAGGGGACACAGGTGGAAACTGAGTACCCAAATGAGCCACAGGGACGTTAGAAAAACCTTTTCAGAGTCAGAGTAGTTAATAAATGGAATGCACTAGGAAGTGATGTGGTGGAGGCTGACTCCATTCACAGTTACAAATGTAGATATGATAGAGCCCAGTAGGCTCAGGACACCAGTTGATTGACAGTTGAGAGGCGGGACCAAAGAGCCAGAGCTCAACCTGGTCCAGAGCACACACACACACACACACACACACACACACACACACACACACACACACACACACACACACACACACACACACACACACACACATAGAGCAAGGGGAAGTCCCAGAGATAGGTGAGGGAACAGGAGTCACTGAACTACAGGCCAGTGTCATTAACTTGCATACCATGCAAAGTGATGGAGAAGATTGTGCGAAAAAAACTAGTGGAACATCTGGAGCGGAAGAACTTTGTATCAAAACATCAGCATGGGTTCAGGGATGGCAGATCATGCCTCACAGGATTGATTGAATTCTATGACCAGGCAACAAAAATCAGGCAAGAAAGAGAGGGGTGGGCAGACTGCATATTTTTGGATTGCCAGAAAGCCTTTGACACAGTACCACATAAGAGACTGGTGCATAAACTGGAGATGCAGGCAGGAGTGAAAGGGAAGGTACTCCACTGGATAAGGGAGTACCTAAGCAACAGAAGACAGCGAGTCACTGTGAGGGGTGAGGTCTCGGAGTGGCGAGATGTCACCAGTGGAGTCCCTCAGGGATCAGTTCTTGGACCTATACTGTTCCTGATATATGTAAATGATCTCCCAGAGGGAATAGACTCGTTCCTCTCAATGTTTGCGGACGATGCAAAAATTATGAGGAGGATTAAAACGGAGGAAGATAGTATGAGGCTACAAGATGACCTAAACAAACTGAATGAATGGTCCAACAAATGGCTACTAAAGTTCAACCCAAGTAAATGTAAGGTAATGAAACTAGGGGGAGGAAATAGGAGACCAGACACTGGATACAGAATGGGAGATGAAGTCCTTCACGAGACGAACAGAGAGAAAGACCTAGGGGTTGATATCACACCAAACCTGTCTCCTGAAGCCCACATCAAAAGAATAACATCGGCGGCGTATGCGAGGCTGGCTAACATCAGAACTGCCTTCAGAAACTTGTGTAAGGAATCTTTCAGAACCTTGTATACCACGTATGTAAGGCCAATCCTGGAGTATGCGGCCCCAGCATGGAGCCCGTACCTTGTCAAGCACAAGACGAAACTGGAAAAAGTTCAGAGGTATGCCACTAGGCTAGTCCCAGAACTAAGAGGCATGAGTTACGAGGAAAGGCTGAGGGAACTGCACCTCACGTCGCTGGAAGACAGAAGAGCTCGGGGAGACATGATCACCACATACAAGATTCTCAGGGGAATTGACAGGGTAGACAAGGATGGATTATTTAACACGGGTGGTACACGCACAAGGGGACACAGGTGGAAGCTGAGTACCCAAATGAGCCACAGAGACATTAGAAAGAACTTTTTCAGTGTCAGAGTAGTTAGTAAATGGAATGCACTAGGAAGTGATGTGGTGGAGGCTGACTCCATACACAGTTTCAAATGTAGATATGATAGAGCCCAGTAGGCTCAGGAATCTGTACACCAGTTGATTGACAGTTGAGAGGCGGGACCAAAGAGCCAGAGCTCAACCCCCGCAAGCACAACTAGGTGAGTACACTGACACAAACTAAAGATATCAACTGATTACATAAAATACTAAAATTGTCTTATGCCTTAACAAGATTTCTTTCCGGGATTACAAGCTAAATATATAATATATATATTATATATATATTTGGCTCTGGAGGAACGGAGGAAATAATAGCCAGCTTCCCGTGGGCATAATTAGTACCTGTTAACAGAATTTCGCGTGTCTGGCCTTTCAAGGGGGGGGGGGGTAATTAAATCCATATTCGTTTTTTTAATCAAAATATAAAGCATCTATATTTAGCTGCGTGGCGGAACACTCGAAATAATAATTCCGCGAAAATGTAGGCATAAAAAACATTGTCGGTTTTGGGTAAGGGGGGATGAGGGTAGGTAGGTAGGTTTCTAGATTATTGCTTCCCTTACTCTCTCCCTCCCTCGGAGGGTAGGAGACCTACCCTCTGCCTCCTACCTCTCTTCCCCTTACTACCACCTCCCTCCTACCTCCCGTTCTTATTCCTTCCTTCCTGCCTCTCTTTCATTTTTCTTGCTACTGCCTCTCTCTCCTTCTTCTTCTCTCCCTTGCTCTTATTCCTACCCACTTCCCTATCTGCTGCCTCCCGTCCACCTCTCCCATCCCTCATTCCCCATACCTCCCCTCCCTTCTTCCCCCCTCCCCCTCCCTTACCCACCTCCCCTCCCTTCCTCCCCCCCCTCCTCCCCCTCCCTTCCTCCCACCCTTCCCCACCTCCCCCACCTCCCCTTCCTTCCTCCCTCCCTTCCCCACCTCCCCTTCCTTCCTCCCTCCCTTCCCCACCTCCCTTCCTTCCTCCCTCCCTCCCCCCACTCTCCCCCCTTCCCCCCCACTCCCTCCCCCTTCCCTCCCCCACTCCCTCCCCCATTCCCTCCCCCTTCTCTCCCCTCCCTCTCCAGTTCCCCTCCCTTCCCTCCCTTCCCTTCCCTACCCGGTATATAACTTCAGTCAATTGGGATGATTACCCTCCTTTTATATAACAAAGAATGTCGTTAAATATGTCTGATGCTGACTGTATGTGTGTCTACACTCACCTAGTTGTTCTTATGGGAGTTGAGCTTAGGCTGTTTGGTCCCGCCTCTCAACTGTCAATCACCTGGCGTGCACGTGTGTACTCACCTAGTTGTACTCACCTAGTTGTGTTTGCGGGGGTTGAGCTCTGGCTCTTTGGTCCCGCCTCTCAACCGTCAATCAACAGGTGTACAGATTCATGAGCCTATCGGGCTCTGTCATATCTACACTTGAAACTGTGTATGGAGTCAGCCTCCACCACATCACTTCCTAATGCATTCCATTTGTCAACCACTCTGACACTAAAAAAGTTCTTTCTAATATCTCTGTGGCTCATTTGGGCACTCAGTTTCCACCTGTGTCCCCTTGTGCGTGTGCCCCTGTGTGTATTAATAGACTGGTCTTTATCTACCCTATCAATCCCCTTCAGAATCTTGAATGTGGTGATCATGTCCCCCCTAACTCTTCTGTCTTCCAGCGAAGTGAGGTTTAATTCCCGTAGTCTCTCCTCGTAGCTCATACCTCTCAGCTCGGGTACTAGTCTGGTGGCAAACCTGTGTGTGTGTGTGTGTGTGTGTGTGTGTGTGTGTGTGTGTGTGTGTGTGTCAGATACTTTCGATTTGGTACCCCGCGGTGCCCGGGTCGACCCCAAAATGTTGCACAGTATGTGTCACGTGTATCAGTGTCATGTGTTTCAGTATGTATCACATCTAAGATAAATCCTCCACAAAAATAAAAGCACAATTTCTCGCGTGGCGACGCGCAAGGCTGGAGACAAAGGGGACGGAACCACGGCGGTGTTTCTATCAAAATTTACATCATTAAAATTTATTCAGCTACAGACAAAGTATGTTGAATAGAAAATGTATTTATTCCCATAATTCCTGCATAATTGTTTACAATATTATAAAGGAAAACATTGTTAGTTTCAAAGTGTGAAGCTGGTATTTTGCAAGTGGCAGAATTGTTGTGGGGGTCGCTTTACTGTGTGTCATGTGGTGCTCGTTTCAGTGAGGCCAACTCCCGCTCCCTCCCCTGTGAGTAGGGAGGGGAGGGTAAGGCTATTGGGTGAGGCTAGCCACAAGCATCTGGCCTCAAACTTCGCACAGACATTCTAATTTGTAGATATATAGCTGCCAAGATTTGCCACATTCAAGGTATGCGTAGTTGGTTGCAAACTAGTCTATATAACGGTACGAGAAAATATTAAGGCAATGAAGGAGCTCGAACTTGCATCCTGTGACTCCCCAGACACACACACTACCGACTGAACCATGATGACCTCAGTATGGTCCAGTTCATAGTGCAAATGTCTAAGGAATCCAGGGACGCGTGTTTGATCTCATTTCATAGACCTAATATTCTCTCCTAGAAGCATTACATTGTTATTTTATTGGGCAAATAACTATTTAGTTTTGTTTCGCATAGTTACGTTTAGAGTTACTTTGTATAAACGTTGTTCATTATTATGTGGTGTGATATATGGTATATTATTATAATATATAATAGACAGTATGTGAGTCCCAAAACCTCCGGTCACTCCACCGTCTTGCCCACTCCTTAATTATAGGTAATTTGGAAAATAGTATTTAATAAATTGAATATTTAATAACGTGGCCTTATCAAAATAATTATTATACAAGTGAATGTCATATTAACTGAATCTGTGTCAATGTTATTTAAAGTAACTTAACCTTACTTAACCCCACTTAACCTTACTTTACCCCACTTAACCTTACTTAACCCCACTTAACCTTACTTAACCCCACTTAACCTCACTTAACCCCACTTAACCTCACTTAACCTTACTTTACCCCACTTAACCTTACTTAACGCATCTTAGCCTTACCTAACTTAACCTATTCAGTAATAGTTACGTGTCTGCAACAGCCAAATTTATCTACCATAACAGATGTGTAATAATAATGAATTATAATTACAATAGTTCCAAGAGATTAGAAATAACAAATAGTAAGAACTATTTGTTATATATTTATATATATATATTTGTTATATAGAACTATTTGTTATTTGTTGTTAGTTTGAACTATAACTAAAATAACAAATAGTAAGAACAAATAAAATCCTATACATAAAGTAGCTCACTTAAATTATTTAAATTAATTTTAGATAATATTATAATACGTTCGAGTGCAATTTATTATAAATTTGTCTCCCTGAAAATAGAGACAGACGAGAGAGAGAGGGGGGAGGGGGGAGAGAGAGAGAAGGGGGGGAGGGGAGGGGGAGAGGAGAGAGAGAGAGGGGGAGGAGAGGAGAGGAGAGAGAGAGAGAGAGAGGGAGGGGAGGGGGGAGAGAGGGAGAGGGGGAGGAGGGAGGGAGAGGAGGGGGAGGAGAGAGAGGGGAGAGAGAGAGAGGGGAGGGAGGGCGAGGAGAGAGAGAGAGGAGAGGGAGGGGAAGGAGGGGGCGTAGGGGCGGAGAGAGAGAGGAGATGAGAGAGAGGAAAGAGCGAGAGAGAGCTGAGAGAGAGAGGGAGGAAGAGAGAGGAGAGAGAGAGGAGAGAGAGAGAGATGAATTGTGAATAGAGAGTAATAATGGACATAACACCACCAGACAAGTCAATTTGCCCACAAGTGGGTCCTTCCTCACATTGTCATCTGAATTTCATTAGCAACTCTTGGCTCCTTCGGAAAAAGGAGAAGAAAGTCAAAAGAAAAAAAGGTGTGGAAAAAGAGCGTGAAACTGAGTGAAAGAGAACGAGTGAGAGAGAAAGTAAATGTGAGAGATGAAGAGTGATAGAAAGTGAGAGGGTAATTACTTTTATCCGCGTTATTCATTAAAATAACGCTAATAGCTCCCAATTAACTTAAAAGTACACATTAACACAGTATATTACGACGCTAATTAACTATAATTTTAACATGAATAACAAGAGGAACAAAACCTAGAAATATGTATTATTATTAGTAATAAACAAGGAACAAGGCAACAGCATTACAGATGCTGATGGGATGCTGAGATGCACTATGCAGCTTCTCTCAGCATCCAAGGCGACGCGTTGCCGCCTCGTGGCTCGTTAATTGCCTCGTTACTACCTCTGCTGTTACCTCAATAGTTGTCAGTCTGTTGTCTCTGCTTGTACCGCCATTCACTTACCGCTGAAGCTCTTCCGGCTAACTCGTCAATATCCCCTAGAAACTTGAGTTTTAATTCCTCACAGATTTCTTTATCGTTTTCTGGCATTTAGTTCGGCTTTCTTCTGCCTTCCAGTCATTTTATTCTCTATGTCTTGACTTTGACCTTGAGCCACGGGTTATGTATCTCCACTAATTTATCCTCCAGTTTTGGTGTTAATACCTGTTCTCAGGCTTTGTGCGTCTCATTTTGACATGTTCAATCATTTCTTGAACTGGCGCGTATGTGTAATTACTTAAGTATAGTTACAAGATGAGAGCTACGCTCGTGGTGTCCCGTCTTCCCAGCACTCTTTGTCATATAACGCTTTGAAATTACTAACATTTGAAAATGTAAAGGGGTGTGGTGTGAGGGGGTGTTTGTACTCACCAAGCTTTGCTTGCGGGGGTTGAGCTCGGGCTCCTTAGTTCCACCTCTCAATCGTCAATCAACTGGTGTACAGATTCTTGAGCCTACTAGGCTTTATCATGTCTACACCTGAAACTGTGTATGGAGTCAGCCTCCACCACATCACTTTTTAATGCATTTCATTTGTTAACTACGCTGACAGTGAAAAAAATTCTTTGTAATGTCTCTGTGGCTCATTTGGGTACTAAGTTTCCACCTGTGTCCCCTTGTTCGTGTTCCAACCGTGCTAAATAGTTTCTTTGTCCATCCTCTCAATTCCCCTAAGAATTTTGTAGGTGGTTATCATGTCTCCCCTTACTCTTCTGTTTTCCAGAGACGTGAGGTTCAGCTCTCTTAGCCTTTCCTCGTAGCTCATACCTCTCATTTCCGGGACGAGCCTGGTGGCATACCGCTGAATCTTCTCTAACGTTGCCTTATGTTTAATTAGGTATGGACTCCAGGCTGGAGCTGCATACTCCAGGATTGGTCTTACATAAGTGGTATACAAGGTCCTGAACGATTCCTTACACAAGTTTCTGAAGGCAGTTCTTATGTTGGCCAGTCTAGCATATGCCGTTGATGATTTCCTTTTGATGTGGGCCTCTGGGGACAGGTTCGGTGTGATATCAACCCCCAGATCTTTCTCTCTATTTGACTCTTGCAGGATTTCCCCTCCCAGATGGTACCTTGTGTTCAGCCTCCTGCTCCCTTTGCCTAATTTATTTACTTTACACTTTCCTGAGTTGAACTTCAGTAGCCATTTTCTAGACCATTCCTCCAGTTTGTCCAGGTTGTCTTGTATTCTCTATCTTCATCTGTCTTGATTATTCTAATTTTTTGCATCATCAGTAAACATTGAGAGGAATGTGTGTGTGTGTGTGTGTGTGTGTGTGTGTGTATTCACCTAGTTGTATTTACCTAGTTGTTCTTGCGGGGGTTGAGCTGTGCTCTTTCAGCCCGCCTCTCAACTGTCAATCAATTAACTGTAACTAACTACTAAGTAAATTTTTTTTGCACTCTCATACACACCCCAGGAAGCAGCTCCGTAACAGCTGTCTAACTCCCAAGTACCTATTTACTGCTAGGTAACAGGGGCATCAGGGTGAAAGAAACTTTGCCCATTTGTTTCTGCCTAGTCCAGGAATCGAAACCGGCCCACAGAATTACGAGTACTGCACGCTGTACGCTCAGCTACCAGATCCCGTGTGTGTGTGTGTGTGTGTGTGTGTGTGTGTGTGTGTGTGTGTGTGTGTGTGGGTGGGTGGGGGGGGGGGAACTCGATATTCAATGACTTAGTCTTACCACTTGCTAGGGAGTGGTAAGACCCACAGAGCCACGAGGCGACCACACTAATTCAGCGAGGCAGGACCTCTTGCTTCAGGTGGAAATGTTTTTGGGGGGGTTGAGCTTTGGCTCTTTGGTCCCGCCTCTCAACCGTCGATCAACTGGTGTACAGGTTCCTGAGCCTACTGGGCTCTATCATATCTACATTTAAAACTGTGTATGGAGTCAGCCTCCACCACATCACTGCCTAATGCATTCCATTTATTAACTACTCTGACACTGAAAAAGTTCTTTCTAACATCCCTGTGGCTCATGTAGGTACTCAGTTTCCAACTGTGTCCCCTTGTTCGCGTACCACCAGTGTTGATTAGTTTATATTTGTCTACCCTGTCAATTCCTCTGAGGATTTTGTAGGTAGTGATCATGTCTCTCCTTACTCTTGTCTTCCAGTGTCGTAAGGTGCATTTCCCGAAGCCTTTCCTCGTAACTCATGCCTCTTGAGTTCTGGGACTAGTCTAGTGGCATACATCTGAACTTTTTCCAGCTTCGTCTTGTGCTTGACAAGGTACGGGCTCCATGCTGGGGCCGCATACTCCAGGATTGGTCTTACATATGTGGTGTACAAGATTCTGAATTTTTCCTTACACAGGTTCCTGAAGGCTGTTCTGATGTTAGCCAGCCTCGCATATGCCGCAGATGTAATTCTTTTTATGTGGGCTTCAGGAGACAGGTTTGGTGTGATATCAACTCCTAGATCTTTCTCTCTGTCCGTTTCATGAAGTACTTCATCTCCTATTCTGTATCCTGTGTCTGACCTACGCCTTATTTCATTACTTTGCATTCACTCGGGTTGAACTTTAGGAGCCATTTGTTGGACCATTCATTCAGTCTAGGTCATCTTGTAGCCTCCTACTATCATCCTCTGTTTCAATCCTCCTCATAATTTTTGCATCATCAGCAAACTTTGAGAGAAACGAGTCTATACCCTCTGGAAGATCATTTACATATATCAGGAACAGTATAGGTCCAAGGACTGAACCCTGCGGGACTCCACTTGTGACGTCTCACCACTCTGAGACCTCACTCCTCAGAGTGCCTCGTTGTCTTCTGTTGCTTAGGTACTCCCTTGTTCACTGGAGTACCTTCCCTTTCACTCCAGCCTGCATCTCCAGCTTTTTTACTAGCTTCGTGTATGGTACTGTGTGAAAGGCTTTCTGGCAATCCAAAAATATGTAGTCTGCCCACCCCTCTCTTTCTTGCTGATTTTTGTTGCCTGGTCGTAGAATTCAATTAACCCTGTGAGGCAGGACTTGCCATCTCTGAACCCATGTTGATGCTGTGTTACAAAGTTCTTTCGCTCCAGTTGTTCCACTAGCTTTCTTCGCACAATCTTCTCCATCAGCTTGCATGGTATGCAGGTTAGGGACACTGGCCTGTAGTTCAGTGCCTCCTGTCTATCCCCTTTCTTGTATATCGGGACTATATTAACTGCTTTCCAAATTTCTGGCAGTTCCCCTGTTGTCAGTGATTTGTTATACACTATGGAGAGTGGCAGGCACAGTGCTTCTGCTACTTCCTTTAGTATCCAAGGGGAGATTCCATCTTGACCTATAGCCTTTGTCACATCCAACTCTAGTAAAAACTTCCTTACTTCCCCACTGGTAATCTCAGACTCTTCTAGTGGTTCCTGGTTAACTATTCCTTCTCTTATCTCTGGAATTTCTCCTTGCTCTAAGGTGAAGACCTCCTGGAATTTCTTATTCAGTTCCTCACACACTTCCTTGTCGTTTGTAATGAATCCTTGAAATTAAGAATCCCTATCCTTAATTTCATTACTTGTTCCTTTACTGTTGTTTTTTCTCTTTATGTGGCTGTACAGCAATTTAGGTTGAGTCTTTGCCTTGCTTACGATGTCATTTTCGTATTGTCTTTCTGCCTCACTTCTCATCCTGACATATTCATTCCTGGCACTCTGGTAGCTTTCTCTGCTCTCAAGTGTCCTGTTATTCCTATAATTTATCCACGGCCTTATACTTTGCTGCTTAGCTAGCCTACATCTTTGATTAAACCATGGGTTTCTCATCTTCATTTCGTTGTTTTCCTTTTGGACTGGGACAAACTTGCTTGCTGCTTCCTTGCACTTCTGCGTGATGTAGTTCATCATGTCTTGGGCCGTCTTTCCCCTGAGCTCTGTTTCCCATGTTATATCTGTCAGGAATTTTCTTATTTCCTCATAGTTTCCCTTTCGGAATGCCAGCCTTTTGTTTTAAGTATCCCTCCTAGAGTTCAATAATCTTTCTTCAACCAGATACTCAAACACCAGTGTGTACTGTGGTCGCTCATTCCTACTGGGGCCTCAAAACCGATTTCTCTTATGTTGGAGTCGTTCAGAGTGAAGACATGGTCGAGTCTCCCCGGTTTATCGTTTCCCCTCATCCTAGTGGGTTCCCTGACATGTTGGCTTAGAAATTTTTTTGTCGCCACCTCCACTAGTTTGGCTCTCCATGTATCCTCGCCTCCATGCGGTTCCTTGTTCTCCCAATCTATTTTTCCGTGACTGAAGGCCCCCATGATGAGCAGATGAGATCTATTTCTACAGGCAGCAGAGGCTGCCTTCTCAATTATGGTGTTAACTGCCATGTTGTTGTTGTCATACTCTTGCCTGGGTCTTTTGTCATTTGGTGGAGGGTTATATATCACTGCTACTACTACTTTAGGTTCTCCCATTGTCATGGTGCCTGTTATGTAGTCTCTGAATCCCTCGCAGCCCGGGATGACCATCTCCTTGAAACTCCATTCCCTTCTCATTAGTTGGGCCACTCCGCCTCCTCCCCTTCCTTCCCTTCCTTCCCTCTCTTTCCTTATTATAGTGTAGTCCTGGGGAAACACCGGGTGGGTCGGGTGGAAACCGGGTGGATACACCGGGGTAGTCCTGGTGTGTGTGTGTGTGTGTGTGTGTGTGTGTGTGTGTGTGTGTGTGTGTGTGTGTGTGTGTGTGTGTGTGTGCTCGCCTGTGTGTACTTGTGTGTGTGTTTTATGTAGACATTTTTCAGCGACCTTACAGATAGGAAGTGGTAATTTATTAAGCACCACTTACGAAACATAATGTGTATAAACTGTTGCTTTGAGGGTACAATCTTTAGGCTCCCAAGGTAAAAATGAAATCCAATAATGGGAAGCATATTCACATGTAAATTATATTATTAATATGCAAA
Organism: Procambarus clarkii; assembly: GCF_020424385.1. NCBI lineage: Eukaryota > Metazoa > Arthropoda > Malacostraca > Decapoda > Cambaridae > Procambarus > Procambarus clarkii. The sequence goes on from NW_025572743.1 coordinate 29,655, forward strand.
TTGGCTTATGAAAAGAGTTACTATGGATGTAGTGGTGATCGTAATAGTTGTAGTAATGGTAGGAGCATCAGTGACAACTTAGTCCTATTTATTATCATTACTATGTAAGGAAACATTTCAATATTTAAAACAATAAAGCAAAATAATAAATATATAAACTTATCTAGTAACAGAAAATAATGAACAGGCATTATAGAGGATCACAGAGCATAATGGGGCGAGGGGGGGGGGTATGAAGGGAGGGGGGAGAGAGGTGAGACGAGAGGGGAAGAGGGGGTGAGAGGAGGGAGAGGGTGAGGGTCAGAGGGGTAGGAGGGGGGGGGGATGGGAAGAGAGGTGTTAGGGGGGAAGGGGGAAAGTGGTGTGAAGGGGGGAGGGGAGAGGGGGAGGAGGGGAGAAGGGGGGGGGAGAGGTGTGAAGGGAGAGGGAATGTGACGAGCAATCATCCATCAGGGAGGAGTCAATACCAGAGTTATCTTAGGGGAGAGGAAGAGTATGGAAAGGAAAAAAAAAGAGAGAAGGTAGAACAGGAATAGAGGGAGCAGAGGGGAAAGATACAGGGAGAGGGGATAGAGGGAGACGGAGGATAGAGGGCTAATGAAGGATAGAATGTCTGTCCTAATGATGAAGGATAGAGGTTGTGAAGGGACAAAGGTGGTTGTGAAGGGGAGATTGGATCTTTCCAATCTCCCCTTTCCAAAGGGGGGTTAGAAAACGGTAACGACAGGGGGTTGTAAAGGGGGTGTGGGTAAAGGGACGTTGTGAAGGTAAGCCTGAAATAGTTAATTACTCAAGATTAGTTAAAGATTTGTAGCACTGAAAGCGTGTCCTTATTCCACACATGCGGGTACAGGAACAGACGACTGCTGACTCCTGTGAGCAGGCTGTGAGCAGGCTGTGAGCAGGCTGTGAGCAGGCTGAGAGCTTCCCCTTCCCATGGCTCATGGTAGGTCTTACCCACTACTTCCCCCTGCAACACAACCCGCCAATCGGTTAGCAACCAGGTACCCAATTACTGCTGGGTGAACAGAGGCGCTGAGTTCTGAATTGGTGCCCAGTCGGTCTCTCTCTCTCTCTCTCTCTCTCTCTCTCTCTCTCTCTCTCTCTCTCTCTCTCTCTCTCTCTCTCTCTCTCTCTCTCTCTCTCTCTCTCTCTCTCTCTCTCTCTCTCTCCCCCCCCCACCATCTCTCCCCCTCTCTCTCTCCCCCCCCGCTCTCTCTCTCATCTCTGTCTCTCTCCCCTCCCTCTCCTCTCCCCCCCCCGTCCTCCCTCCCTCTCTCCCCTCTCTCTCTCTCCCTCTCCCCTAATCCTCCTCCATGTTCCCTACTCTTTCCTACATCAATTCTCTCTCACAACTTAGCATAATTCTCATCAAAATTCCTGTCGACGATTCACCACGTAACGATTTCTTAAGGACGAATAAACAGACAAAGGAAATAATTGAAAACATTCCCCTTCTCCCTTCCCATTTCCCCTTCTCCCTTCCCATTACCCCCTTCTCCCTTCCCATTACCCTTCCATTCTTACCCCACGCTATATAACCTTCTTCCTCCCAGTTATAACTACTGTACTACTCCCATCCTTACCTTGCGGTTGTTCCGAGGATCAATGTCCTTAAAACCCGGTCTCTAACCAGGCCTCCTGTTTGGGAGGCTGGTCAACCAGGCTGTTTGTCGCCGCTACTGCACGCAACATTAATGGAGCATTAAATATAATGAACTAAGAAGAGAAAGGGCTGAGGTGGACTTACTACATATATCTTTTAAAATTAGATATGATAAGCTCCAACTGTGTTAAAACAAAACACACACACACACACACACACACACACACACACACACACACACACACACACACACACACACACACACACACACACTCACACACACTCACACACTCAGTGGGATTCAAGAGTCAATGCTCGATCCTGCTGGCACAAATAAGTGAATACACACACACACACACACACACACACACACACACACGTAGGAAGGATGAAGTCGGTGGGCGTCGGTGGCTGAGTGGACAGCACGCTGGATACGAAGTCCTGTGGACCGGGGTTCGATTCCCGGCACCGGCGGGAAAACTATGGGCAGATTTTCTTTCACCCTGATGCTCCCTGTTACCTTGCAGTAAATAGGTACCTGGGAGTTAGACAGGTGTTACGGGCTGGTTCCTGGGGGGGGGGGGGTGAGTGTTGAAAAAACATAGTAGTTAATAATAACTATTCAGATATAGATATTCAGATCGTCTTCCAGAACTCAGTACTTTAAGAAGTGTTTCCTTATCAGTCAAGATCAGTCAAGCTCCATCATCCTGTTTTTTACCTCTCATTCTTCTTCCGTCCCTCTTCCCTCATTCTTGTTTCTTCTTCCTATCTTTTCTCTCCCTCCTTCTCTCTTCTTTTTCCTTCCCTTTCTTTGTCATCTTTTCATTCAGTCTTCTTTCTCCCTAACTACCCCTAACCCTTTTTTTATATCTTACCCAAGTGGAAGAGTTTAAGTAGAGCAGGTGTTAGGCAAGCTACAGCAGATATTAGATGAGAAGTTAGAGCAGGTGTTAGAGGAGATAGATTGAGAGCAAGAAAGAATTTTGTAAAATCTTGTGGATGAGAACGTTGGCAAGGGTAGATGGGTAGTGTCTCTAAATAGGCAGGAATGGTAGATGGATAGTAAGAGTAGATGGGTAGGAAAGGTTGACGGGTATGCTGTTCAATGCTGATCTCTTCAAGCCACGTGTGTATTTTGTTTTGTTACTATAATGCCACTTCCCCTCTATTCTTCTCCTTAATTGTTATCTGGTATTGGTGAGGGGAATATGGTATTATGGATCCCTTCAGTTTAGTTTCTACTATTGCTATTACATCTGGGTTTGTGTCATGTAGTTTAAATTCATCTACTTCGACAATCCATCAGCGTTATTGCATCAGGTTGTAGAGTCTTCATTCTTGTCCTGTTCTCCGCTAGCAGCTTCCAGCCTGGGTGTGTGTGATGCCGGCTTGTCTTAACTTAAGCTTAACTATGCACTTGAAGATTCCTTAAGAGATGTTCGGTTCTTTCTAATTTCTATTTTAAAGAGTAATGAACATCAGAGACTTCTAAATTTCCCTAATAAACATCAGAGACTTCTAAATGTCCCTAACGAACATCAGAGACTTCTAAATTTCCCTAACGAACATCAGAGACTTCTAAATTTCCCTAACGAACATCAGAGACTTCTAAATTTTCCTAATGAACATCAGAGACTTCTAAATTTCCCTAATGAACATCAGAGACTTCTAAATTTCCCTAATGAACATCAGAGACTTCTAAATTTCCCTAATGAACATCAGAGACTTCTAAATTTCCCTAATGAACATCAGAGACTTCTAAATTTCCCTAATTATATAAAGAAAATAGTTCAAAATCCCCACAACACGCCATTGTTATGGGGATGTGTGTGTCGTTATGGAACAATGCTTAGGTAGATATCATGATATCATGTTAAGTACATAACAGTAGCGAAGATTTTATTACGGGATAAAAGAGATGCAACAGAAGGCTTTGAAAAAAATAAGTAACTGATTAAAAATATAAAAGTGCACAAATACTGTTTTTATTGTGACAGACTCGTCTACTGTGTAACTTGTCCACAGTAGAGCAACAGTAGCAACCCCAGCAATACTTGCAGCAGCAGCAGCAACCTCAGCAATACTTGCAGCAGCAGCAGCAACCCCAGCAATACTTGCAGCAGCAGCAGCAACCCCAGCAATACTTGCAGCAGCAGCAGCAACCCCAGCAATACTTGCAGCAGCAGCAGCAACCCCAGCAATACTTGCAGCAGCAGCAGCAACCTCAGCAATACTTGCAGCAGCAGCAGCAACCTCAGCAATACTTGCAGCAGCAGCAGCAACCCCAGCAATACTTGCAGCAGCAGCAGCAACCTCAGCAATACTTGCAGCAGCAGCAACCCCAGCAATACTTGCAGCAGCAACCTCAGCAATACTTGCAGCAGCAGCAACCCCAGCAATACTTGCAGCAGCAGCAGCAACCTCAGCAATACTTGCAGCAGCAGCAGCAACCTCAGCAATACTTGCAGCAACAGCAGCAACCCCAGCAATACTTGCAGCAGCAACCTCAGCAATACTTGCAGCAGCAGCAGCAACCCCAGCAATACTTGCAGCAACAGCAGCAGCAGCAACCTCAGCAGCAGCAGCAGCAACCTCAGCAATACTTGCAGCAGCAGCAGCAACCCCAGCAATACTTGCAGCAGCAGCAGCAACCTCAGCAATACTTGCAGCAGCAACCTCAGCAGCAGCAACCCCAGCAATACTTGCAGCAGCAACAGCAACCCCAGCAATACTTGCAGCAGCAGCAGCAGCAGCAGCAGCAACCTCAGCAGCAGCAGCAGCATCAGTAAGAGCAGAAACAATTATCTGCAAAGTGCTCCAAAATATTCATACAAATTGCAGCTTGCAACAGCAGAGCGCAGGATTTGGCCAATTACCCTCGCTGCAATTGAAACAAATGGAGGCACTGGTAGGCTGCTCCTGTCTTTCATCTATTTTTTAGCCTCTTCCAAAGGGATTCCCCCGTTAAGCATGCACGTCAAAATGTTAAATCAGACCTTGTTAAGAGCAGAGTGCGCTTCGGCCGCCTGTAAATCTTGGTATAATAATGGAATTGTGTGGAGGGAGACGGATGAAGGGTGATGGATGAAGGGTGATGGATGATGTGTGTGGAGGGTGACGGGGTCTAGCATGATGGGTGATGGATGATGTGTGTGGAGGGTGACGGGGTCTAGCATGATGGGTGATGGATGATGTGTGTGGAGGGTGACGGGGTCTAGCATGATGGGTGATGGATGATGTGTGTGGAGGGTGACGGGGTCTAGCATGATGGGTGGAGGATGATGTGTGTGGAGGGTGACGGGGTCTAGCATGATGGGTGGAGGATGATTGGGTGAAAGGGGTAATATTGTTGTCCTAAGCTGGAAATACAATTAGCTGGAAACTGCCACTTTAATGTATAAGTAAGATGCATGGGATAGAATCAGTGAATGGGTCCGTGACTCTGAAAATAGTGGTAGGAGGTTGTGACGAGTGTGTGTGTGGATGTAGTTGTAGATTGTGGTAGAAGGTGATAAGGTAGTAAGCAGTAGAAATAGTGTTGCGTCTTATGATAGGATGTAGTTGGAAGGTAGGATGTTTGGTAGGTAGGATATAGCCTACTATATATCCTTATGGTAGACTATATGGTAGGATATACTGGGAAGAGGAGAGTAGCAGTAGTTTGCGAGGAATGACATGGAACTAGTTAGCGCGTATAGCCTATATATACACCTGGACATATACAACGAGGTATGTTCAGTTTCCGGTGTATATATACTGAGAGTATAATTTGGTATACTTAGTGGCTGGCCAGTAAGCTATTGTGGTGGTCTTAATAACCCTTCTGCGGTTGATAGGCCTTTAGGCCTTAAGCTCTACACTAAACCAACCAATTACCCGATTTGGTCCCCCCTCCCCCCGCTCAAACTCTCACACGCACGCGCGCGCGCGCACACACACACACACACACACACATACACACATCGTGTGTGTGTGTGTGTGATAGTGAGCATGTGTGTGTGTGAGTGTGTTAGTGAGTGTGTGTGTGTGTGTGTTTGTGTGTGATAGTGAGTGTGTGTGTGAGTGTGTGTTAGTGAGTGTGTGTGTGTGTGTGAGTTAGTGTGTTACATAGAGCCCAGTAGGCTCAGGAATCTGTACATCAGTTGATTGACAGTTGAGAGGCGGGACCAAAGAGCCAAAGCTCAACCCCCGCAAGTACAATTAGGTGAGTACACACAGGTGAGTACACACACACAGACATGCACACTAGGGCGCCTGGTGGCTCAGTGGACAACACGCTGGATGCGTAGTCCTGTGGACCGGGGTTCGATTTCCGGCGCCGGCGGAAACAAATGGGCAAAGTTTTTTACCCTGATGCTCCTGTTACCTAGCAGTAAATAGGTACCTAGGAGCTAGACAGCTGTTACGGGTTGTTTCCTATGCTTGTGTGTGTGTGTGGGTGTGTATACTTATCTATTTGTGCCTGCAGGATCGAGCATTGATTCTTGGATCTCGCCTTTCTAGCCATTGGTTGTTTACAGCAATGACTCGTGTCCCATTTCCTTATATCTAGTTTTAAAATTATGAATAGAGTTTGCTTCCACAACCTACTCTTTAAGTGCATTCCATTTTTTCCACTGCTCTCACGCTAAAGAAATACTTCCTAACATCTCTCTGACTCATCTGAGATTCTAGCTTTCACCCATGTGAAGCTCTGTTGAGCTCTGGCTCTTTCGGCCCGCCTCTCAACTGTCAATCAACTGTTTCTAACTACTACTACTATCCCCCCCCACACACACACACACCAGGAGGCAGCCCGTGACAGCTGACTAACACCCAGGTATCTATTTACTGCTAGGTAACAGGAGTATAGTGTGAAAGAAACTGTGCCCATCGTTTCTCGCCGGCGCCCGGGATCGAAGCCGAGAACACAGGATCTCGTGTCCAGCGTGCTGTCCGCTCGGCCACCGGCGTGTGAGTGAGTGTGTGTGTGTGTGTGTGTGTGTGTGTGTGTGTGTGTGTGTGTGTGTGTGTGTGTGTGTGTGTGTGTGTGTGTGTGTAAACACACACATACACACACACACAGGTCCTAGGCAACAGGGAAAGGGAAACACACAGGGAAAGGTCCTAGCATGGATAAGGAACTACCTAACAGGAAGGAGCCAAAGAGTTACGGTAAGGGGCGAGAAGACGGACTGGCGAACAGTAACAAGTGGAGTACCACAAGGATCGGTGCTGGGACCAATTCTATTTCTTGTATATGTTAACGACATGTTTACCTGGGGGTGGACGTAACACCTAATCTATCTCCTGAGGCACATATAAATAGGATAACGACAGCAGCGTACTCTACACTGGCAAAAGTTAGAACATCATTCAGAAACCTAAGTAACGAGGCATTTAGGGCGCTTTACACTGCCTACGTGAGGCCAGTCTTAGAGTATGCCGCCTCATCATGGAGTCCCCATCTGAAGAAGCATATAATGAAACTGGAAAAGGTTCAGAGGTTTGCAACGAGACTCGTCCCAGAGCTACGAGGGATGGGGTATGAGGAGCGCCTGAGGGAACTGTGCCTTACGACACTAGAAAGAAGGGAGAGGGGGGACATGATAGGAACGTATAAAATACTCAGGGGGATTGACAGATTGGACATAGACGAAAAGTTCACACGGAATTGTAGCAGAACGAGGGGACATGGGGGGAAGCTGGAAACTCAGATGAGTCACAGGGATGTTAGGAAGTTTTCTTTTAGCGTGAGAGTAGTGGGAAAATGGAATGCACTTAAGGAGCAGGTTGTGGAAGCAAATACTATTCATAATTTTAAAAATAGGTATGATAGGGAAATAGGACCATAATCATTGCTGTAAACAACCGATGCTCGAAAGGCGTGATCCAAGAGTCAATGCTCGATCCTGCATACACAATTAGGTGAGTACACACACACACACACACACACACACACACACACACACACACACACACACACACACACACACACACACACACACACACACAGACTCGTTTCTCTCAATGTTTGCTGATGATGCAAAAATTATGAGGATTGAAACAGAGGATGATAGTAGGAGTCTAAAAGATGACCTAGACAGACTGAGTGAATGGTCAAACTAATGAAACTAGGCGGTGGAAACAGGAGGCCAAACACAGGATACAGAATAGGAGATGAAGTACTTAATGAAACGGACAGAGAAAGATCTAGGAGTTGATATCACGCCAAACCTGTCTCCTGAAGCCCACATAAAAAGAATAACGTCTGCGGCATATGTGAAACTGGCTAACATCAGAACAGCGTTCAGGAACCTGTGTAAGGAATCATTTAGAATCTAGTATACTACATATGTAAGACCAATCCTAGAGTATGCGGCCCCAGCATGGAGCCCGTACCTTATCAAGCACAAGACGAAGCTGGAAAAAGTTCAAAGGTATTCCACTAGACTAGTCCCAGAACTAAGAGGGATGAGTTACGAGGAAAGGCTGCGGGAAATGTGCCTTACGACACTGGAAGACAGAAGAGTAAGGGGATACATGATCACAACCTACAAAATCCTCAGGGGAATCGATCGGGTAAACAAGGATAAAGTATTTAACACTGGTGGGACGCGAACAAGGGGACACAGGCGGAAACTGAGTACCCACATGATCCACAGGAACGTTAGAAAGAACTTTTTCAGTGTCAGAGTAGTTAACGGATGGAATGCATTAGGCAGTGATGTGGTGGAGGCTGACTCCATACACAGTTTCAAGTGTAGATATGATAGAGCCCAGTAGGCTCAGGAACCTGTACACCAGTTGATTGATAGTTGAGAGGCGGGACCAAAGAGCCAAAGCTCAACCCCCGCAAGCACAAATAGATGAGTACACACGCACACCAACATATTACCATCTGCACACCTACATCATAATAAGTCCATATCCAAACCTACATCCACAGACAGGGGGATAGAATATACACCCAGATTTTTAAATATATAGAATAATACAGTATAATACAATCCCCCAACAATATATGCAATATCACACCCCAACGATATGAAAAATACAATCCCAACAATTATATGCAACACAATCCGAAAAATATTTACAATGCTATATAATCCTCAACAGTACAATACAAATACCAATAATATATACAATCCCACCAGTGTCTGCAGAAATTATAATACCAAATAGTGTATATATATTCACAGTATGTTAAGGTAATTTAAGACCATTAAAACCACTCACTATACAAAAGCCGAGCGTTGTAAATTCTCTTACCGCATTTAACTCTGAAAGGAGTGTCGCCTTTTATATATTAACCTGTCTTATTCTTCCCCCTTCTATCTCCCTCCTTGATATCTTGCTATCTTCAATTACTCCTTGCCACCCATCATTGATCTCCTGCTCCTTCCCCCACCAATCTCCTGTCTTCTCTCCCTCTCCCTACTTTTCCTTCTCATTTTCCCCCCCCCCTCTCGCTCTCTTCTCTCTCTCCCCTTCTCTCTCTCTCTCCCCTCTCTCTCTCCTCTCTCTCTCTCTCTATCTCTCTCTCTCTCTCTCTTCGTCTCTCTCTCTCTCTCTCTCTCTCATCTCTCTCTCTCTCCTCGCTCTCCTCTCTCTCTCTCCTCTCTCTCTCTCTGTTTTTTAAACTAAGAATAAGGTTCGTTAGAACGCTTCTATGAGCTCACTTGGATGTAAAATCTGTCAAAGCTGTCTTTGAAAACGAATCATTTTCAGTGATAAAGTCGAGTAACTTAAAGTCTGCGTGTATGTATATGTATAGAGAGAGATAATCTAAATTAAATGAGCATCCAATTACTTGTTTAGAAAATTCATGAGCTCAAGTGCTTATATATATCTAGTTGGAACAACCTGGAGTTACCGATCTCTCCTCCCATTTTCACTTCCAGTGAGCATAACATGTTAAAGTAACGTCGAATCTACGCCCAAACGACGTTGTCAACGCTGAATCGATTCAACGTTGATAAGAGCCAAGATACCTGTTGGTAAACAGATCAATCAGATTCACTCACTGGCCAATCAGATTCACATTTCAGACTTCATGGGAGTTATTGGTTGTCGCATCAGGAGACAATCCTACTTAAAGACGACCCCAACCACCCTATGGCACTCGTCATACCAGCACAATCAACAACGGAAAGTTGAGTGAGGCTAGCCGTAAGCGTCTGGTCTGAAACACCAGACACAGACACACACACATTCTTATTAACGGATGATGATATATAGACACGGCTTTGGATAAGCCTTGTAATATGGAATATATATCTATTGGAGTGCTTTTCAAGAGTATATCATTATATATAGCATATCATCGATATCATCACCATCATTTCCAACCTCCATCACCAGTTTCATTATCTGTGGTATATTCGTCTGACGACCGGCGCTTCTAGTAACAGTCTGGTAGATCAGACTTGTATTTTGTTGGAGGTCGACACGCACAACCTTCACTGTCCGGTCCACTATAATGGACCCTTCACTGTCCGGTCCACTATAATGGACCCTTCACTGTCCGGTCCACCATAATGGACCCTTCACTGCCCACTGATGTTAAGTGCAGAATAATCACAGTGAAAAATTGAAAAGATAATAGCTAGAGCGCTTTCGCCTTGCTTTCAGTAACATAATATCAAAAGTGTCATGAAATGTTGTACCTTTGTGCATTATTTTTCCATTTCATTATATTGTGTATGTGATGTTGTTAGCCTTACTCTTATACTATATACATAATTGTGTTTTGTGTTCTTTTCTGTACTGTATCTTGTTGCTCACTCTCCATTCCCTTGTTATTTATTATTAACATCTTTATTGACAACAACTAATTACAATTTTGCTTCATCGGAGTAGTTCAATTAGTTGTTATTAAGGTGAGGATAATGCTGGTATTCACTGTCACACAGGACAGAGGGTCATGCACAAGACAATAGTTCTAAAATGTAGGCTGATATATCTTGAGGTTATCTTGAGATGATTTCGGGGCTTTTTAGTGTCCCCGCGGCCCGGTCTTCGACCAGGCCTCCACCCCCAGCAAGTAGCCCGTGACAGCTGACTAACAACCAGGTACCTATTTTACTGCTAGGTAACAGGGGCATAGGGCGAAAGAAACTCTGCCCATTGTTTCTTGCCAGCGCCTGGGATCGAACCCTGGACCACAGGATCACAAGTCCAGTGTGCTGTCCGCTCGGCCGACCGGCTCCCTAATATATATATATATTATATATATATATATATATATATATATATATATATATATATATATATATATATATATATATATATATATATATATATATATATAATATATATATAATAATGACTTCAATCAACTACATTTTACAGTATACATGTTTTCAATTTACGAATTTGTAAATCAAACTTTCTAGTCTGCACTATCACACAAGGACAGGGATGGGTTCATAAAAGATCCAACTAAAAAAAAAAATCGTTCTTTAAAATGGACAAGCAAATTTTGGATAAATTGTTAGGATGTCGTCCAGTACACCAGAGTCAATGAAATAGTTACACAGTTGGTGATACAATAGGCCAGGAGGACTAAAATCTTTGACGGTTTCACATACGACAATATAGTGCTGAAGTGAATGCCTTAAAGATTTGTCACAGAGTTTGCAATCTGAATATTCTGGTAGTAGCTCAGCCTCGCTAACCTGCCAGATATGCCTATAGCACAAGGCGAATTCGCGCAATAAATACATCACATTATCTTGACTGTTAGGCCTCCATTCCCCCTGTCCTAATTTCCTCCAGCGTGGACGTAGTAACATGTTTATCAGTGACGCCGGTGGTGACCTCTGACGCCGGTGGTGACCTCTGGTGGCTGTGTACCTCATAGCTTCCGGTCACACTCTTGCACTGCTCAGCTCCACTTGACTACCTCAGTTCACCTGCTGATGAAGGCTTGAAAACAAGTCGAAAGTGCTCTGTAGCTGTTATCTTTTAAATTTTCACTGTGGAAATTCTGCATGTAAATATATCATATTTATATATAGAATGTAAATATAATAGATTTATATATAGAATGTAAATATATTTACTTTCTATATATAAATACATTATATTTACATAATATATTTACATGCAGAATTATATATATATATATATATATGTCGTACCTAGTAGCCAGAACTCACTTCTCAGCCTACTATTCAAGGCCCGATTTGCCTAATAAGCCAAGTTTTCCGGAATTAATATATTTACTATAATTTTTTTCTTATGAAATGATAAAGCAACCCTTTTCTCTATGTATGAGGTCAATTTTTTTTTTATTGGAGTTAAAATTAACGTATATATATGACCGAACCTAACCAACCCTACCAACCTACCTAACCTAACCTATATTTCTAGGTAAGGTTAGGTTAGGTAGCCAAAAAAAGCTAGGTTAGGTTAGGTTAGGTAGGTTAGGTAGACGAAAAAAACATTAATTCATGAAATCTTGGCTTATTAGGCAAATTGGGCCTTGAATAGTAGGCTGAGAAGTGCGTTCTGGCTATTAGGTACGACATATATATATATATATTATATATATATATATATATATATATATATATATATATATATATATATATATATATATATATATATATATATATATGAATGAAAACTCACACCCCAGAAGTGACTCGAACCCATACTCCCAGAAGCAACGCAACTGGTAACTACAGGGCGCCTTAATCCGCTTGACCATCACGGCCGTCAAAAGGAAGTGATAGCCGAGGCTATTTGAGCCACTTCCCCGACGGCAACTCGGATGGTAATCTTGGGCATAGCATTTCACCAAATCACCTCATTCTTTGGGGCACACGTGAGGAACACAAATGCGAACAAGCCTGAATGGTCCCCAGGACTACATGCGAATGAAGTATGCTTCTGGGAGTATGGGTTCGAGTCACTTCTGGGGTGTGAGTTTTCATTCGCATATAGTCCTGGGGACCATTCAGGCTTGTTCGCATTTGTGTTCCTCACGTGTGCCCCAAAGAATGAGGTGATTTGGTGAAATGCTATGCCCAAGATTACCATCCGAGTTGCCGTCGGGGAAGTGGCTCAAATAGCCTCGGCTATCACTTCCTTTTGACGGCCGTGATGGTCAAGCGGATTAAGGCGCCCTGTATTACCAGTTGCGTTGCTTCTGGGAGTATGGGTTCGAGTCACTTCTGGGGTGTGAGTTTTCATTCGCATATAGTCCTGGGGACCATTCAGGCTTGTTCGCATATATATATATATATATATATATATATATATATATATATATATATATATATATTAGTAAAGCTCAGTACTAATGAGTACTGAGTAAAGCTCAGATTAGACGCTGGAAGCCTTCTTGCAGTCCAGATTTCCCTGAAGAAGGCTGTGAGGAATCTGGTGCAGGCCCTGAGCAAGTCCAGGAGCAGGCCCAGAGCAAGTCCAGGAGCAGGCCTTGGAAACTCCTAATAGGCTCCTTTATCCAGTCAGTGCCATGCTCTTCAGCTTTCATTAGTGGCTCAGTAATTGGTCACCGACGATAAATTTTCACGGGTGCAAGATTCCACCTCTCTTGCCACCTCTCTCTCCTCCTCTCCCTCTTCTCTCTCTCTCTCTCTCTCTCTCTCTCTCTCTCTCTCTCTCTCTCTCTCTCTCTCTCTCTCTCTCTCTCTCTCTCTCTCTCCTCTTTCCGCGTGTTTTCCCCCCCTTTACCCTTCGTCCTCGTGCCTCTCCCCCCCCCCCGCCCCTTCCAACATGCAGTCAAACAAACGACAAACAAAATCATATAAATGATATCCCCCCCCCCTCCCTCCCTCCCTCCCTCCCTCGTCATTTACATAATCAGATCGAGCAGACTGTCATGTGTTTGATCCGGCAGTTGTATACTCTCTTATCAGCTGGTGTTGATAGTAGCGCGCTTGTCAGTATCTCTCGCGCGGGTTCCAGGTGGTGTGGGGGGGGAGGGAGGGGGCGATACCCCGTGTTGGGTCTGGGTTTGGTTAGAGTCGCGGAAGCTGGTCTGTTTGGTCCGGTATTGGGTCTGGTGGAGGCCAGGGAAAGTCTCTTAGGTCTTGTGGTCCGGTATTCATGGGGATCGGAGAAGGTGTGCCTTGGGGCGGGCGGTGGGACCGGTGTGTGTGGGGTTGTGGGGGGTGTCGGGTTCACAGGGAAGAGGAACTGCAAGTGTCGAAAGGTGGACACAAACTCGAAACAGCAATTGCAAATGCGCCCCCCCCACAACCCCCCCCCCCCAACCCCCCCCCCCCCCGCTACCTACCCGCCAGCCAATGAACGATGAACAACATTGAACTTAGCAGATAGCGCGAATTAATGGCCCACTGAATCTGAGTCCTGTTCCCATGATGTAAATTCCTACCCCGTAAATTTTCTCGCTGACGTGAGTGATTTACAAGCGGGCTTAATGGGCGTAAATCACTTAGCTCTGTCATTACGTGTTTACACAAGGAAAGCTCCTGCACTCCCCCCCCCCCCCCCCCCCCACACACACACACACTACACTCCACAGTGAGAGAGAGAGAGAGAGAGAGAGAGAGAACTTTAGTGAAACAAGCAAAGCTAGAGAAAGCTAGAGTACAATCTCCTCTCTCATACTCCCTGGTTCTTGGCGCCCCCTTCACCCCCCCCCCCCCCACCCGACTCCCCCCCCCCCTCGTACACACACACACACACACAGTGAATGCATCTAATGATATACCCTTAATATACTTATTTTATGCCGTGGTCATTAATTTCACACAACAGTAATTGCGGCCTTGCTCGCTACCCGCTCTCGCTGACCTGAAACAAGACACAAATTTCCCCCAGAACCCGCGACCAACGCAATATTGCAAAAGGTCTACCTCCCGGGTCATATATACCGCTTGCAATATGGTCTAGCATGTTTCAGGGCCCTTTAGGTAAGAGGGGGGAAGGTTGTTGCAATATTTACTGTTGGGTTTAAGCTAAAGAGCGGGTAGTTTGCTATTAACTAGAGGCACAGGCCACTGAACATTGGTCTGTTCTTTGTCTTTGGAAGAACAATATCATCGTGAAGCTAAATACAGTTATTATCAGCTTGTTTTCTCGTCTTGGTGATTGGGACACTCGCCTGCTTGGTGTCCTTGTAATCTGTGATTGGTCTTGGACCTGTAATTGGTCATCAGCCAGTGTTCTTGTCTCCAAACAAAAAAAATTTGATTTTTGGTGAATTATAGTGGAAAGTGCGTATTTAAGTTGGATTGAGTCAGACATTGTCACGTACGTCTCATATTATAGGGCTTGTTCATCCATGTAACGTGATTGGCCACAAGCTGCGGTTTGGGACCGGGAAAGACTATCTGGAATATACCTGAAGATGGTTTTGAGAGTTGTCTCCATGCCCAGTCTTGGGCCAGACTTTGTTACAACTTGATCTACAAGGCTTGTTGTGTTGGGGCGGCCGACAGGCCCGTACATCCACTACAGCCCTGTTGGTCCGACACCCCTTGCAAGAAAATGAGGTTAATGAGGATTCCAAGACCACTGAACACTAACGGACGGACCTGTCTCATCTGTTCGTGAAAAAGACGAAGCGAGTGAGAACTCTGATCACAAAAGCGACTCCACTCCTGCACTTTGATGCCCTAAAGCACCGTATATCTGCAGTATACTCCTGCACTTTGATGCCCTAAAGCACCGTATATCTGCAGTATACTCCTGCACTTTGATGCCCTAAAGCACCGTATATCTGCAGTATACTCCTGCACTTTGATGCCCTAAAGCACCGTATATCTGCAGTATACTCCTGCACTTTGATGCCCTAAAGCACCGTATATCTGCAGTATACTCCTGCACTTTGATGCCCTAAAGCACCGTATATCTGCAGTATACTCCTGCACTTTGATGCCCTAAAGCACCGTATATCTGCAGTATACTCCTGCACTTTGATGCCCTAAAGCACCGTATATCTGCAGTATACTCCTGCACTTTGATGCCCTAAAGCACCGTATATCTGCAGTATACTCCTGCACTTTGATGCCCTAAAGCACCGTATATCTGCAGTATACTCCTGCACTTTGATGCCCTAAAGCACCGTATATCTGCAGTATACTCCTGCACTTTGATGCCCTAAAGCACCGTATATCTGCAGTATACTCCTGCACTTTGATGCCCTAAAGCACCGTATATCTGCAGTATACTCCTGCACTTTGATGCCCTAAAGCACCGTATATCTGCAGTATACTCCTGCACTTTGATGCCCTAAAGCACCGTATATCTGCAGTATACTCCTGCACTTTGATGCCCTAAAGCACCGTATATCTGCAGTATACTCCTGCACTTTGATGCCCTAAAGCACCGTATATCTGCAGTATACTCCTGCACTTTGATGCCCTAAAGCACCGTATATCTGCAGTATACTCCTGCACTTTGATGCCCTAAAGCACCGTATATCTGCAGTATACTCCTGCACTTTGATGCCCTAAAGCACCGTATATCTGCAGTATACTCCTGCACTTTGATGCCCTAAAGCACCGTATATCTGCAGTATACCTGGTGTGGGTAGTTCTACTCCACGAGCCCGGCCGAGCTTGGCTTGATAACTTCTCCAGTAGACTGTTGCTTGGGAGAGGTCCACATAACCTCTGCCGCCCCCGGGGGAGGCTCAGTATGTTGACCAAACTGTAGCTTCAGGATATTGTGTTCCTGGATGATGTTGAGGACTTGAGTGCACTTCACAAGTGCACAAGTACACTGACGTCAGGGCCTTGATAGTCCTCCCACACGGCCTCTAGTACAATGTCTGACAAAATGTGTGCTTGATTTACACTGCAGTTGACCTCAACGGTTTGAACAAGTTGTTACAAACTAAGTTTCTGATGCTGACAGAACTTAAGTTAATGACCATCCAAGTTCCGATAATTAACTTACATCACTCTTAATGTTTTGTTTGGATATTTGCCAGAAAAAAAGATCGCACGTCATTGAGTCCACATTCAATAATCTTAGTTGGTAAAATGTAGTGAAATAAAGGAAGAATATTGTTACTAAAAACATGTTGAACTGGTTGAAATCAATTTTATTATTGAGGATGTTGGTGTGGCGGTAATGAGCCTGGCGTTGTGGCAACGGGTCTTAGCGTTGTGGCAACGGGTCTTAGCGTTGTGGCAACGGGTCTTAGCGTAGTGGCAACGGGTC
Source organism: Procambarus clarkii (assembly GCF_020424385.1). Classification (NCBI taxonomy): domain Eukaryota; kingdom Metazoa; phylum Arthropoda; class Malacostraca; order Decapoda; family Cambaridae; genus Procambarus; species Procambarus clarkii. The sequence goes on from NW_025572743.1 coordinate 46,414, forward strand.
TTAGCGTGGTGGCAACGGGTCTTAGCGTTGTGGCAACGGGTCTTAGCGTTGTGGCAACGGGTCTTAGCGTGGTGGCAACGGGTCTTAGCGAGGTGGCAACGGGTCTTAGCGTTGTGGCAACGGGTCTTAGCGTTGTGGCAACGGGTCTTAGCGTGGTGGCAACGGGTCTTAGCGAGGTGGCAACGGGTCTTAGCGTTGTGGCAACGGGTCTTAGCGTTGTGGCAACGGGTCTTAGCGTTGTGGCAACGGGTCTTAGCGTTGTGGCAACGGGTCTTAGCGTTGTGGCAACGGGTCTTAGCGTTGTGGCAACGGGTCTTAGCGTTGTGGCAACGGGTCTTAGCGTTGTGGCAACGGGTCTTAGCGTTGTGGCAACGGGTCTTAGCGTTGTGGCAACGGGTCTTAGCGTTGTGGCAACGGGTCTTAGCGTTGTGGCAACGGGTCTTAGCGTTGTGGCAACGGGCCTTAGCGCGGTGGCAACGGGTCTTAGCGCGGTGGCAACGGGTCTTAGCGTTGTGGCAACGGGTCTTAGCGTTGTGGCAACGGGTCTTAGCGTGGTGGCAACGGGTCTTGGCGTGGAGACAATGGGTCTTAGCGTAGTGGCAACGGGTCTTAGCGCGGTGGCAACGGGTCTTGGCGCGGTGACAACGGGTCTTAGCGTGGAGACAACGGGTCTTAGCGTAGTGGCAACGGGTCTTGGCGAGGTGGCAACACGTCCGAAGACCATCCTGACGAGGCCGATCGACGACATCTCTTATGAGAGGCAGCGGCGGGGCTCCCCCTGCAGCTTAAGGTTAGAGAAAGGTTAAGTATCATCCAGGGAGCCCCAGTGTAAAGTTCAGGTGTGTGTGTGTGTTGGTGCGTCCTTCTGTCACGTGCGTGTCATCCATACCCCCTCTGTGTTAGCCATACCCCTCCCCCTCTGTGTTAGCCATACCCCCTCCCCCTCTGTGTTAGCCATACCCCCTCCCCCTCTGTGTTAGCCATACCCCCTCTGTGTTAGCCATACCCCCCTCTGTGTTAGCCATACCCCCCTCTGTGTTTAGCCATACCCCCTCTGTGTTAGCCATAACCCCCTCTGTGTTAGCCATATCCCCTCTGTGTTAGCCATAACCCCCTCTGTGTTAGCCATACCCCCCCTCCCCTCTGTGATTGCCACACCCCCTCTATTAGCCATACCTCCCCTTTATGTTAGCCATAACCCCCTCTGTGTTAGCCATACCTCCCCTCTACGTTAGCCATAACCCCCTCTGTGTTAGCCATACCCCCCCTCTATGTTAGCCATACCCCCCTCTGTGTTAGCCATACCCCCCTCTGTGTTAGCCATAACCCCTCTGTGTTAGCCATACCTCCCTCTATGTTAGCCATACCCCCCCTCTGTGTTACCAATACCCCCCCTCTGTGTTAGCCATACCCCCCCCTCTGTGTTAGCCATACCCCCTCTGTTAGCCATACCCCCTCTGTGTTAGCAATACCCCCTCTGTGTTAGCAATACCCCCCTCTGTGTTAGCCATACCCCCGTCTGTGTTAGCCATACCCCCCTCTGTGTTAGCCATATCTCCCTCTGTGTTAGCCATACCCCCCTCTGTGTTAGCCATATCCCCCTCTGTGTTAGCCGTAACCCCTCTGTGTTAGCCATACCTCCCTCTGTGTGAGCCATACCTCCCTCTGTGTGAGCCATACCCCCCCTCTGTGTTAGCCATACCCCCTCTGTGTTAGCCATACCCCCTCTGTGTTAGCCATAACCCCTCTGTGTTAGCCATATCCCCCTCTGTGTTAGCCATACCCCCTCCCCTCTGTGTTAGCCATACCCCCTCTGTGTTAGCCATAACCCCCTCTGTGTTAGCCATAACCCCTCTGTGTTAGCCATAACCCCTCTGTGTTAGCCATAACCCCTCTGTGTTAGCCATAACCTTCTCTGTGTTAGCCGTAACCCCTCTGTGTTAGCCATAACCTTCTCTGTGTTAGCCGTAACCCCTCTGTGTTAGCCATACCCCCTCTGTGTTAGCCATACCCCCTCTGTGTTAGCCGTAACCCCTCTGTGTTAGCCATACCCCCTCTGTGTTAGCCATACCCCCTCTGTGTTAGCCATACCCCCTCTGTGTTAGCCGTAACCCCTCTGTGTTAGCCATACCCCCTCTGTGTTAGCCATACCCCCTCTGTGTTAGCCATACCCCCTCTGTGTAAGCCATACCCCCTCTACCCCCCTCTGTGTTAGCCATACCCCCTCTGTGTTAGCCCTACCCCCTCTGTGTTAGCCATTCCCCCTCTGTGTTAGCCATACCCCCTCTGTGTTAGCCATACCCCCTCTGTGTTAGCCATACCCCCTCTGTGTTAGCCATACCCCCTCTGTGTTAGCCATAACCCCTCTGTGTTAGCCATAACCCCTCTGTGTTTGCCATAACCCCTCTGTGTTTGCCATAACCCCTCTGTGTTAGCCATAACCCCTCTGTGTTAGCCATAACCTTCTCTGTGTTAGCCGTAACCCCTCTGTGTTAGCCATAACCTTCTCTGTGTTAGCCGTAACCCCTCTGTGTTAGCCATACGCCCTCTGTGTTAGCCATACCCCCCCCCCTGTGTTAGCCATACCCCCCTCTGTGTTAGCCATACCCTCCTCTGTGTTAGCCATACCCTCGTGTGTTAGCCATACCCCCTCTGTGTTAGCCATCCACACAACCCACCTAACCTGTCGAGTCAGATGCAATGAAATCGTCGATGTTACGGTGCTTTAATTTTTTATTTATTCGTCGCTTTTTAACAGTTTGGTCTGTTTGGCTACAAGTGCGTCGTGTTGTGTGAGGACAGGTCTTGCCCGGTAACCCCCCCCCCCCCAGCTCGGGCCTCGAGCTGGGGGGGGGGTGAGGGGTGAAGGAAGGAGGGAGGGAGAGGGAGGGAGGGGTGAAGGAGGGAGGGAGGGACAAAGTGTTAGAATTTGAAGATCAAAGCTGCTTAGAAATAATAGAAGAATAACCGAGAAACAAGAAAAAAGAACGAATGAGAGAAGAACAATGAGAATCTGCTATAACTAACGCCAAATAAAACAACAAAGGAAAAAAATCAGAGGAAACATGATCTCCCCATACAAAATACCAGAAAAGAAAGTATACAATAAATAACTGTACCTCTTATGAGTAAAGAGAATACAATTGGACTCTTCCAAACACAAGTTTCAAGTTTACACAGAGGTATACAGCTTGAAAATAGTTTCCCCCACCGAATAACATCTAGATCCCCATTACTGGGTATGCTGCACCTACCAGGAACCTGAGCTTAAGAGGGGCGCAAAAGAAAATGGAGAGTCGTGGAAGTTTGCCACCAGACTAGTCCAGAGTGACCGAGATACGAGAAAAACGGGAGAAAACTCGATCTTACGCCGTAATGAAATGATCGAAACGGGATTTAATCACGACATACAAGATACCGTTGGATGTAGAGGGGCGTTGGAGAAGAATAGACTTGTTGATATGGAAGGACCCAACACCAGGAGATATAAGGTGAACGTTGCGGTAGGACCAGAGGGATGCCTGGAAGAGTGTGGAATACAGTGTTATATCTGAATATCTCACAAAACCGTTATCATAAGCATTGCAAATGAACATACACGGGTTATCTACTCTAAACAAAATATCCCGACCATAAATATATGCTCTTAAGAGCATATATAACACACACACACGTACGCATGCGCGGACACACATGCACCCACATGATCACGGAAACGGAATGCATTAGGCAGTGATGTGGTGGAGGCTGACTCCATACACAGTTTCAAAATGAACATTTGATAGAGACATGTAGGCTCAAGAATCTGTACACCAGTTGATTGACAGTTGAGAGACGGGACCAAAGAGCCAAAGCTCAACCCCCGCAAGCACAACTAGGTGAGTAAACACACACACACACACACACACACACACACACACACACACACACACACACACACACACACACACACACACACACGCACGCACCATAACGTTCGTAGACCTTTCAACTGGAAAATTGTACCCAGCAAGAAAGCAAACACAGGACAACTGATACCTCCCACGCACTCGTAATCCCCACTGCCGTCTACCCTCCAGTTCTCTCCCCCACTCTTCCCCTTTCTCCTCTCTTCCCCGTCTCTTCTCTCCACCCCCGCCCTCACACGCACACACGGGTGGTAAACATATACTTGTGACCCTCGTTCAGGCGCAGTCTTTGATGTCAACACACCAGGTACACGGTGGTGAGAGGTAGGTGTAATCATTCAGTACCACACACACACACACACACACACACACACACACACACACACACACACACACACACACACACACACACACACACACACATACACACACACATACACACACACACACACACACACACCACACACACACACACACACACATACACATACCACACACACACACACACACACACACACCCACACACACACACATACACACACACACACACACACACACACACACAACACACACACACACACATACACACACACACACACACACACACACACACACACACTTGGAGTTTCACCATGGGTTCTGAGAGAATGTGCACCTGAGCTCAGCATTCCTCTTCAACTGATTTTTCAGGCATCCCTGTATACAGGAGTTGTAGCTGATGTGTGGAAAAAGGCTAACATAGTTCCAATCTACAAAAGTGGAAGCAGGGAAGACCCCCTTAATTATAGACCGGTATCATTGACAAGTGTAATAGTCAAAATATTGGAAAAAATAATTAAAACTGAATGGGTAGAACACCTGGAGAGAAATTATATAATATCAGACAGACAGTATGGTTTTCGATCTGGAAGATCCTGTGTATCGAATTTACTCCGTTTCTATGATCGAGCAACAGAGATATTACAGGAAAGAGATGGTTGAGTTGACTGCATCTATCTGGACCTAAAAAAGGCTTTCGACAGAGTTCCACATAAGAGGTTGTTCTGGAAACTGGAAAATATTGGAGGAGTGACAGGTACGCTTCTAACATGGATGAAAAATTTTCTGACTGATAGAAAAATGAGGGCTGTGATCAGAGGCAATGTATCGGGGGGGGGGTGATGAACGATTAATAATATTCTTAACTATCAAACTAATTATAAAAGTAATCAATCTCAAACAGACACAATCATATTAATATAATGTTTCACACATGCTAATAATATAACTAAAAGTATAAACATTCTTAATTGGCTTAAATAATAGATTTGCTTCTAAAAGGAGGCGACATCTGGCAATCCAACAGCCGATCTATCCTCGCCCCAACTTCCACAAGCACACAGGTAATAGACACGAACATATCCTGTTCACATAACAGGCCAGCCATGACGCCCTCATACATCATACATTAACATACAAACTATCATACATTCTGTTATATCTTTCAATACATTATATTGCAAATGTATATGCCAATTTCTCTTACACTCATCTCAGATGGTAGCATTTGTATATCAAGTATTATTACTGTGAGAGCCAGGTAACCGTAATCATTACCTGCATCGTAACAGATACAAAAGCTATAAGGTTACAAAATCTATAAAGATACAAAAGCTATAAGGATACAAAAGCTATAAAGATACAAAAACTATAAGGATACAAAAGCTATAAGGTTACAAAGTCTATAAAGATACAAAAGCTATAAATACGTCACTGGTTGGATGCTAAATTGGATTAGTGTAACAGTGATAGGAAACATAGGGTTGGGGTGGTGAGAGAGCTCTGAACGTGGCCGCAGATCCCAACTGCAGGACCACAAGTTGGTTAAAAAAAAAAAACTATGCTATTCCTGGTATACTTAAAACACCTGAATGATAAAATTGACATGTAAATTGTTGCAGATTGTGAGAGTATGTTATCTCAAGATATCCCACACCTGACTTGAATGCAGTGCACAGTACACCAATCTCGTGTACAAAGCCCTATCTCTGTTAACCCTGGATGGAAACTGTCATGTGGGGTGTCCCCAGTATGCCCACACAACCAAGAATACTTTTAACAAACGGAGGCCGTTGTATGTCCAGGCAGGAAGAGTTAAGGGGAGTTAAGCAATTGCGCCATAGCAAATGAGAGTCAGGAAGCACACGGTGGAACGAACCAGGCGTGGTAGTGAGGGGACGCCAGCGAGGTGACAGATAACCTCTGACCTCTGGGGTCAATCTCAATAACAACAGTGACGTAGTCGTGATGTGTTCATGACGTCACCTCTGCTACCGATCATGTAAAGATCAATAATCATTGGTTCCGGCACCTTTGCTGCAACGCCATTGGTCACTTGTAGACCTGTTTGTGCCATGAGGAGCCCTGCAATCCCTTGCAAGGGTATTCTCGTGAGGAAGTCTGTACATGATTGACGTGTCCTTCTGTCTATCGGCCAATAGACAGAACACCGTCCATTCCTCACCGTCAAGTTAAACTCACAATCTTCTCGATATACCAACGCTCGCCCGGAATCGCGATCGTGACTATATTGTTAAGAAATCTTCTAGAGTGAAAAGTCTGTGAATCACCAGAGGAAAACAGACTGGTATCAGGTAACCCCTGGTGACAAACTGAGCTGGTCTGTGAGTGACCTAGAGTGAACTAAGGAAGTGCCGCCGTCTAAGTAAGCTGTGTGTGACTTTACCACAGTGTACCTGCCTGGTACCACATAATCACCCGCCGCCACTCAGACCAGACCCTGTAGCCAGCCGCCGCCACTCAGACCAGACCCTGTAGCCAGCCGCCGCCACTCAGACCAGACCCTGTAGCCAGCCGCCGCCACTCAGACCAGACCCTGTAGCCAGCCGCCGCCACTCAGACCAGACCCTGTAGCCAGCCGCCGCCACTCAGACCAGACCCTGTAGCCAGCCGCCGCCACTCAGACCAGACCCTGTAGCCAGCCGCCGCCACTCAGACCAGACCCTGTAGCCAGCCGCCGCCACTCAGACCAGACCCTGTAGCCAGCCGCCGCCACTCAGACCAGACCCTGTAGCCAGCCGCCGCCACTCAGACCAGACCCTGTAGCCAGCCGCCGCCACTCAGACCAGACCCTGTAGCCAACCGCCGCCACTCAGACCAGACCCTGTAGCCAACCGCCGCCACTCAGACCAGACCCTGTAGCCAGCCGCCGCTACTCGCTCCGCCCTCTCGGTACTACGTGACGTCACCGCCAGTGCCAGCAAGGGTGTGTGTGTTAGGCATACAGCACGTCCTCCTGTAAGAACCCTCCGTGTCAGGTACGGTTTGTTGGGAAAGCGTGTCGTCAGTGTGCCACGTAGCGTGTCGTCAGTGTTCCACGTAGCGTGTCGTCAGTGTTCCACGTAGCGTGTCGTCAGTGTGCCACGTAGCGTGTCGTCAGTGTGCCACGTAGCGTGTCGTCAGTGTGCCACGGAGCGTGTCGTCGGTGTGCCACGTAGCGTGTCGTCAGTGTGCCACGTAGCGTGTCGTTAGTGTGCCACGTAGCGTGTCGTCAGTGTGCCACGTAGCGTGTCGTCAGTGTGCCACGTAGCGTGTCGTCAGTGTGCCACGTAGCGTGTCGTCAGTGTGCCACGTAGCGTGCCGTTAGTGTGCCACGTAGCGTGTCGTCAGTGTGCCACGTAGCGTGTCGTCAGTGTGCCACGTAGCGTGTCGTCAGTGTGCCACGTCGTAACGAGCAAAACCAGCTGTCAGGGCCACCTACGAGTTCTTGCATAAATATGTGCACGAGTGAATGGGAGAGGTAGCCATACCTGTAAGTACAAGATCTTGCGTTTTGTTATTGTGTCTGTTGATCTGAGGGACCAATCACAGTTCTCACCTTCTCATACCTGACCCAGGGATTGGTGGAGACACGTGACGGTGTATGTGTGTGTGTATCTATGTGGTATCACGACATTACACTCGTCTGTGAATGTGAGTTTCACATACACTACAATTTTTAATTATTGTGCATGATTATTGTCTGTCCCATTGACTGTCATTGTGATTTATTGTGAATCATCATTACACGAGTATCCAGTTGGAACTCCTGTGACCCTCTACACACCGGCAGTTAGGTTTGCCGCGTTAATGATTGGCTGTCAGTTGTGTTAAGTTAGGTGTTTGTGTTTGTCCACGAGTGAATCAGAATCGATTAGTCAGACGTCAAGAGTCTCGCTAATGCAACCATAGTCTTTCTGACGCCAATCTAAAGTAAATTAAGTATCCATTGTATAAGTGGTTAAGTTTGTAAATAAACTACTGTTAAGCTTTATGCGGTGTTTCCGTTGAACCACTTCTGAATACTGCCAACTATTACTTAACCCTTCAGCTCCAGGTGTCTTCAACATTAAGTTCCCTATTATCCAGTAGACTATAAATGTGATGAGGACCCTAGGAGTCCCTTAAAGTGTTTCAAGCATTGAGGAGATTCCAACGACCAACGTGGACCAGGACCAGGTGAGGCTAGTCTGAGAAGAGACCCTCAAGGACTCTAACTCCACCTTGCTCCCAGGCCCTGTTCGGGTGCTCTCGTATTTTCTCTGCTAGATTCCGACAGCTTCGTGAAGCGTCTGCCACATGTACATTGGTGACGTAAGCATTGCAGTCGTGAAAGCAAAGTAGAAAACCCCCACACAGATGATGCAGAATTAACAGTCACAACACACACTGTAATTACATGCAGGACAACTTAAACTTCAGGCATGGTCGGAGAAATGGACACTAAACCACAACCCAGAGAAATGCCATGTAATGAGTATTGGGAAATGAGCAAGACAGCCCATTGAAATTATTGGGAAACGACTCCATGAAACAGGTAAAGAGGAGGACCAGGAAGTGTGTATACATTGCTTAACATAACACGAGACGCTTGTATACAGAGCACCACATGTGAAACTGATAACCATTAGAATTACATTTAAGAAACCAGCTTGGAACCCAAACCTAAGGAATCATAACACCAAACTAATAATGAATCCAGAGACATGCAGCGAGATTAGTACCAGAGTTGCGAGGACTGAACTATGAAGAAAGACTAAGGAAACTGAACCTAGTGACACTCGACAAGAGTTGGAATCTAGGAGACGTGATAACGACATGTATGATTCGCAGGAGAATTGATTAGGTTGGTAAAAGTAGACACGTTTAGTATCTGCCAAGGAAACATGGTTGGAAACTTCAGGTTCAGATGACTGGCAAGGATTGTAGAGAGAAGCTTGTTAGAGTAGATGGCTGGACTAAGGGCGAGAGGGCAGAAGGTATTTCAGTAGGTAGCTTCAAAAGTGGAAGATATTTGACACAGAAAAGTCACATCAGGAGCATAACTGGAGACGATTTCTGTAGGTCCTGTACTCCCCGAGCCGGACCTGAGGACAGGCGCTTTAATATACAACATACGAATGATATTAAGGTTGGGGTCAAGAGGTTTGAACCCGACTCAACAACCACATTTAGGTAAGTACTCACACTCATTTACGCATCTTTTTTGTTTTGTTTTTGTTTTTACTCGCACACTCCTACATTTACGGGCACACGAATCCTTTTTCTCACTCACGCACTAATTTCAGCACACACGCTTATGGGGCAGACACGGTGAGAGTGGACGACATGGTCCACTCTTATCTCCTCTCTTCTTTGTTCGTCTCCCTCTGGTCTCTCTCTCTCTCTCTCCTCTCCTCTCTCTCTCTCGTCTCTCTCTCTCTCCTCTCTCTCTCTCTCTCTCTCTCTCTCTCCTCTCTCTCTCTCTCTCTCTCTCTC
>NW_025572744.1:0-25146 GCF_020424385.1 Procambarus clarkii
ATGAGGAGGAGGACATCATTCGAAGAGATGGACATCCAAGGCTGTGAAGATTTCAGAGACTACACAGTAGGCACTACGACAATAGGAGGACCAAGAATAATGGCAGTAGTAACATATAACTCTTTGCAGACGAGGAGTCACAATAAAGTGACAGAAATATATTGACCAAACCACACACTTGAAAGTGAAGGGACAATCGACTTGAGAATGGTCCAGGACGGACCGAAACGTCGACGTCCCAACACTTTCTAGTGTGTGGTTTGGTCAACATATATAACTCTTTGATAAATGACAGAAGACCCAGACAGGAGTATGACAGGAAAACATGGCAAACATTTACATAATAGAGTAGCTTCTATTGCCCGCAGGAAGAAATCTAAACTGATGGTCATGGGTGACTTCAACCATGGAAAGATAGACTGGGAAAACAGAAAACCACATGAAGGGACAAAAACATGGAGAGCTAAGTTATGAGACATGGCGACAAGAAACTTTCTGTGCCAACATGTCAAGTGGCCCACAGAAATGAGAGGAAATGATGAACCAGCCAGACTTGATCTAATATTCAGACTTGATCTGACCCTGAACGAGTCAGACGTAAGGGAAGTCAAATCAGAACCCCCCATAGGAATGATTGACTACAGTGGCCTAACATTTGAGTATCTGATGGAAGTAGGAATAACTCATCCAAGGAAAGGACAGACAAGTAAAAGGCTGGAATACCAAAGGGGAAACTATGATGAGATTAGAAAATTTATAATTGGAATACCACGGGCGACAGAGCACAGTGTAAAGTCTGTACAAAGCATGATGGACTACATCACTCAGAAGTGTCAGAAGGCAGAAAACAGGTTTATCCCGGCTCAGAAAGAGAGAAACGAAAAGCGAAAGGGGAATCCGTGGTTCCATCCGGCATATAAGGAAGCAAGGCAGCTAAGCACAAGAACATAGACAAACTACTGAAATAATAGGACACCAGAGAACAGATGGAGATACCAGAGGGGCCAGTAATGGGTACCTCAGTGTGAGAAGAGAAGCAGACATGCAGTTTGAAAATGGCATAACAAGTAAAGACAAGACCCAACAAAAGCTGCTATACAACCACATTAGGAGGAAAACAATAATGAAAAACCAGGTGATGAAACTGAAAAAGCGAGAGGATAGGTACACAGAGAATGACAAAGAGGTTTGCGAATAACACAACAAGAGATTCCAGGAGGTCTTCACAATAGAGCAAGCAGAAGTCCCTGAACTAAGAGAAGTGGGAATAAACCAAGCAATCTTGGAAGATATTGAAATTACTATAAATGAGGTTCGGAGGAATCTGCTCGACCTAGATGTGACTAAGGCAATTGGACCTGATGGAATCTCACAATGGATGCTAAAAGAGAGGGCAGAAGCACTGTTTATACCCCCAATCTGTGGTGTATAACAAGTCACTTGAAACAGGAGACTTACCAGAGTTGGAAGACATCTAACGGAGTGCCAATCTACAAAAAACTAGTAGGAGGCCCTAAAGTACAGGCCGGTGTCCTTAACTTGCATCCCATGCAAGGTGATGAAAAAAGATTGTAAGAAAAAGGCCAGTAGCACATCTGGAGAGAAAGAACTTTGTAATACACCACCAGCATGGGTTCAGGGATGGCAAGTCGTGTCTCACGGGCTTAATAGAATTCTATGACTGTCAAACCAGGCTCCCAGCAAGGCTCGTGGTATAGAACTTTCCCTCATAAATCAATGAGTCCCCCTGCCTTCAAATTATTCAGTTACAATAAGTCTAGGGGTGAAAGTCTACATAAAATCCACCAGTTTACTAGGGCGAACTTATCTACATGAGACATCTTGTTATACACACACACACACAGATCTCTGGCTGATACCTGGTTGATACCTGGTTGATGGGGTTCTGGGAGTTCTTCTACTCCCCAAGCCCGGCCCGAGGCCAGGCTTGACTTGTGAGAGTTTGGTCCACAAGGCTGTTGCTTGGAGCCCGGTTGGTCCGGCACTCCTTGGAGGAATAAATCTAGTTTCCTCTTGAAAATGTCCACGGTTGTTCCGGCAATATTTCTTATGCTTGCTGGGAGGACGTATACATACTCACAATACATCTCTGTATACATACTCACAATACATCTCTGTATACATGCTCACAATACATCTCTGTATACATACAACAAAATAAAAATAAAGTAAATTAAGACAAAGCACAAGTCACAGCAGCGAGATGTCACTAAGCCAAGATCACTTAATAATATCAGAATACTAGTACACTCAAGACTGGCTGAAAGGTTGTGAACATGGTGGGTAGTGACGGTACATAACCAGAGTTGTATAAGGTCTCAGCGTGAATATCAATAACACAAGTCAGTGAACTATTACTTTGCCGTCAACAAAAACTAAGTTCTAACTGAACTGGTAAATGACAAAGTCTAGACACTCTTCTCAAATAGTCAAAGTCCACGATGACTGGAAATATGAAAAAAGTCAAGAAACTCTCTACGGAAAGCAAAGTCCATAATGACTTGACAAAAGGCAAAGTCAATTACTCGTCTTCAACGTTAGAGGGACAATGACTAGAAAATCTGGCAAAGTCAGGAATCTCCTCTCAAAAGTTCAAGTCCACAAACCATGAAATTTGACTAAGTCCAGAATCTCCTCTCCAGAGGTAATGTCCACACAGGCACCAAATTATGACCAAATCCCCAAACGGCTCAATTAATAATATACGTCAGCTTACCACCTTTCAGCACCTTTCAAAGCTGGAGAAATTACTGACCTGGAGAGCGTGCAGAGATCCTTTACTGCTAGAATCCACTCAGTAAAACATCTAAACTATTGGGACCGACTAAAGAGCCTAAAACTGTACTCCCTTGAGCGCAGGCGGGAGAGGTACATAATAATTTACACGTGGAAAATATTAGAGGGGCTGGTCCCAAACCTGCACACAGAAATAACATCACATGAGACCAGAAGACATGGCAGGATGTGCAGAATACCCCCGTTGAAAAACAGAGGTGCAACTGGTACTCTGAGAGAGAACTCTATCAACATCAGAGGTCCGAGACTGTTCAACACGCTTCCACTACACATAAGGGGCATAACTGGCCGACCCCTCACAGTGTTCAAGAGAGAACTGGATAAGCACCTCCAAAGGATACCTGATCAACCAGGCTGTGACTCGTACGTCAGGCTGCGAGCAGCCGCGTCCAACAGCCTGGTTGATCAGTCCGGCAACCAGGAGGCCTGGTCGACGACCGGGCCGCGGGGACGCTAAGCCCCGGAAGCACCTCAAGGTAACCTCAAGGTAACCACAATAGTTACAATTAAAGAATCTGGTGAAAATACTTTGGACCTCTGATCCACACAAATAACCCCCTTCTTACATACTGGTAAGATGGCAATATATATATATATATATATATATATATATATATATATATATATATATATATATATATATATATATATATATATATATATATGTATATATATATATATATGTCGTATATAGTAGCCAGAACTCACTTTTCAGCCTACAATGCAAGGCCCGATTTGCCTAATAAGCCAAGTTTTCATGAATTAATATATTTTCTCTAAATTTTTTAAATATGAAATGATAAAAGCAACCCATTTCATTATGTAAGAGGTCAATTTTTTTTATTGGAGTTAAAATTAACGTAGATATATGACCGAACCTAACCAAACCCTCACAAATACACAACCTAACCTTTCTTTATAGGTTAGGTTAGGTTAGGTAGGTGATGTGGCAAAAAGGTTAGGTTAGGTTAGGTTAGGTAGGTTAGGGGTAGTCGAAAAAGCAATGGGTATTGATTCATGAAAATTGGTCCATATTTATGCTTCTATATTAGCGGAAAGGTGGGTCTTGAGGTGGGTTTGCCTCTACCCATAGTAGGCAATATAGAAGCATCAAGAAATATCAGAAGTGAGTTCTGGCTACTAGGTACCCATGTTTCTGACTGTCTTGTGTTGATACTTTATATATTAATATATAGTGTTCTGTCTTGTGTTAATGCCACATATATACTATATCACCCTTCCATCATTAAATGTAGATATAAAATCAGGGAAACGCAAGTTCTAATATATATATTTGTAGTCTTTAATATATAAGTTTTATATCGCGTCAGACTAGAATAAAAATGAATTTTGGAGAAGTGATTTTATATCCAATATAAGCGTAATATGATATATTCGTGTTAGAATTATAATCTTACTTTTATATATAATATATATATATATATATATATATATATATATATATATATATATATATATATATATATATATATATATATATATATATATATATATATATATATAACGATTCCACGTATTCGCAGTTTGAAATTCCGAATTTTATACCGAAAATATGCCAATTACTGAGAGCAGCGGTGGGTCACATTTTGCCCAAACCCCCCTGCAGTTTTCAAAATATCCCAAACATCCAAAATTCGACGCCATATATATATGTATATACTGAGAGAGCACACACAAGGCCTGTGTGTACCCCTAAGTCAACCAACAGACCAATGAGTTAACTGTTGGCTGACACCACCGGTCAACCAACTCACAGTACCAACATTGCACATAATATGTAACTCATCACGGAGAACAGAAAATAAACAGAAAACATACTCTTATATATATCTCATCATATCTCTTATGTAAATGTAACCTCATAGCAATATGTATATTCAATAGACACAAGAAGCTCACCAACTGCGCCAGTTGGCTGTACCGACAGACACATACACACAGGCAAGTGGAGAGTGTGTGTGTTTGTGTGTGTGTGTGTGTGTGTGTGTGTGTGTGTGTGTGTGTGTGTGTGTGTGTGTGTGTGTGTGTGTGTGTGTGTGTGTGTGTGTGTGTGTGTGTGTGTGTGTGTGTGTGTGTGTGTGTGTGTGTGTGTGTGTGTGTGTGTGTGTGTGTGTGTGTGTGTGTGTGTGTTTTAATAACTGTAGCAGCGTGTGCCGATGAAACACACACACACACAACACATCATGAACTATAATAATAATACTAATACTAATACGGTACCATACCGTGCAATAGACTATAATACACGTGTATATAATGATATTTCAAAGACTGCTGAATGAATTACAGTGTAATAGCGGTACCTTGACTCTTTAAGGTAAGACCTGAGCGTATCCTGTCTGAACTGGTTAGGCTGGGTCATAGCGATGACCAAGCAACAAGCATTATGCAAGAAAGAGAAGGATGGGGAGACTGCACTTTCTTGGATTGTCAGAAAGCGTTTGACACAGTACCTTATATAAGAGACTGTTGCATATGTTGTTAAAACAAGCTGGAGTAAGCGGTAGGGTGTTCCAATGGGTAAGGGAGTACCTAAGCAACAGGAAGCAGAGAGTTACTGTGAGGGGTGAGACCTCAGATTAACGTAATGTCACCAGCGGTGTCCCACAGGGCTCTGTACTCGGTCCTATCTTGTTTCTGATATAAGTGAATGATCTTCCAGAAGGTACAGACTCATTTCGTCAATGTTTGCTGATGATGCTAAAATTATGAAAAGGATTACGACAGAAGAGAACAACAAGCAAGACAACTGGATGACCTAAACAGACTGAAGGAATGATCCAACAAATGGCTACTAGATTTTAACCCGATTAAGTGCAAAGTGATGAAGAGCAGGGAGGCCTGCTATTAGGGAGGAGGCCTAACACAGATTTCCAGCTGAAAAAGGAAATCCTTCAGGCTTTAGGACGAGAGAAAGATCTGGGGGTTGATATCACACCAGACCTGTCCTCTCTAGCCCACATCAAGAGGATAACATCAGCGGCGTATGCAAAGCTAGCCTACTTACGTCTAGACGCTTATGCTCAGAAACATGTGTAAGGAATCATTCAGAACCTTGTATACCACATATGTCAGACCAATACTGGAATATGCGGCTCCAACCTGGAGTCCACATCAAGTCAAACACAAAACGATGTTTGAAAAGGTTCAGAGGTTTACCACCAGGTTAGTCCCTGAGTTGAGAGGTATGAGTTAAGAGGAAAGATTACTGGAACTAAACACTGGAAGATAGAAATTAGTGGAGACATGTTCACTACCTATACAATTCTCAGAGTAATTGACAGGGTAAATAAAGATAAACTCTTTATCACAGGTGGCACATGAACAAGGGGGATACAGGTTATCTTGAGATGATTTCGGGGCTTTAGGTGTCCCCGCGGCCCGGTCCTCGACCAGGCCTCCACCCCCCAGGAAGCAGCCCGTGACAGCTGACTAAAACCCAGGTACCTATTTTAATGCTAAGTAACAGGGGCATAGGGTGAAAGAAACTCTGCCTATTGTTTCTCGCCGGCGCCCGGGATCGAACCCGGGACCACAGAATCACAAGTCCAGCGTGCTGTCCGCTCGGCCGACCGGCTCCCTTTCAGGTTGAAACATAGTACCCAAATGAGCCACAGAGACGTTAGAAAGAACCTTTTTAATTCAGTGTAAGAGTGCATTAGAATGGAATGCATTAGGCAGTGATGTGGTGGAGGCTGACTCCATACACAGTCTCAAATGTAGATATGATAGAACCCAATAGGCTCAGGAATCAATACACCAGTTGATTGACAGTTGAGAGGCGGGGACCAAAGAGCCAAAGCTCAACCCCCGCAAGCACAACTAGACGAGTACTGAGACTTTTAAGTCCTCGACATCCCTTAATTATCTCGAGCATATCAGACGAGGACCGGGAATAACTGTATTTGTCAGAGGGAATGTCGAGACGGGTCGGCCAAACAAGCCAAACATACACACAAACCTAATAGAAATGACTGATGAAGCAGATACAATAATATAAGAGAAGTTATATATAAATGACTCTGTTAAAATATCATGAGTGTTTATGTCTAACATGCACGGTGGGAAGGAGGAATTATCAGGGGGAAAGTGCCTTGCCATTACGACAATATAACACTGGGAAGAGATAAGGATAAGGATTTAGGATGGAACAGGAAGGGAAGGAATGGTGCCTAACCACTTGTGGACGGTCGAGGATTGAACGCCGACCTGCATGAGGCGAAACCGTCGCTCTACCGTCCTGCCCAAGTGATTGGGCGCATGGTAGGGGAACTATTTTCATTGTTTACATTTATTTTACAAATGAAATGCGTAGGATTGTAGGATGAAAAAACTTTAGAAAGTATGATGAGGCGAGAACCAGCCAGGGTTATGATGAAGCAGCCAGAGGTATGTTGTGATATAATGAGCCTGACAGGGATATAATGACATATGATGAAGCAGCCAGTTGGATGATTTAGCAGCCAGAGATAGGATGTGATATAATGAACCAGCCAAGGGCAAGATGAGATATAATGAACCAGCCAGGGGCAAGATGAGATATAATGAACCAACTAGAGGTATAATGAACCAGCCAGGGGTATGATGAGGCATAATGAACCAGCCAGAGGTATAATGAGGTATAATGAACCAGCCTGGGGTATGATGAGGTATAATGAACCAGCCAGAGGTATAATGAGGTATAATGAACTAGTCAGGGGGGGGGTATGATGAACCAGCCCGGTGTTCAGCTATTCCTTCCTGTATTGCCACATTTATCCCTCACCAAAACCACAAATATCTTTAGAGAAATTTTTGTATAACATTCTCATACAATCTTATTCAGGAACATCATACATCTTGGGGCTTATTTTGAGACAACTATTCACCAATTTGTCTATAATTTTGTATATTTTTCGTATTTTTCGTTTCAAAGCAAACTCCCAATGATCAGGCAAGAGGCGCTCACCGTATCAACTTTTGCAATATCCTCTTGTGAAAGGCCTTGCAATGCCTTCTCCTGAAAGGCTTTGCAATATGTAATTCCTCAAGCGGAATGGCTCAAAGGTTGGCGAGTCTGGTTCTAAAACAGAGAGATTCTGGTGATTGCCTTCGTGTCGTAGAAGGTGATTAATTGGATCAGGAATGGAACAGGAACCATTTTTGATACAAAGAAATTCTTCGCAGGCTTTTATGTTCATTCCATCTGGCTCACGCCTTAAATGGGAGGAGCCGGAGAACAGCCCATATCCGGCCCGGCGAGGGCTTTTGTAGCCAGCCCCGTTTTCTTGATTTGCCACCACATAAAAAAAAAGCCCAACCACCTCCTGTAACCTCTTCAGAAACGAACAAAGCCAAGCTGCCTACCCTAACCTTACGTGAGTCCGGTGCACGGGAACTGTTTCCGTTGACAGTAGGTTGCATTTGTAACGTTCGTAACCATAAACCTAAAAATAAACGAGATTACTTAAGAGGACAAGAACAAAAGGTATATATGCTGGTTAGCATTGTTAACGTGTGGCCACGTCTGTGGTAGAAAATAATAATAATAAAAAAAAATTAAGAGGACGGGTTGACAATGCAGATGGGAGAGTTCCCCCCCCCCCTGGATGAGGGACTGTCTAATGTGGGAACACTGACGCCAGGAGACCGTCATATGTATACTGTATACTGGGGTATACTGTATACTGGGGTATACTGTATACTGGGGTATACTGTATACTGTCCAAGGTGGAAACACTGACGCTAAACGTACACTGGAGAAACAATTAACGGTGAGAGGAAATCGTCGTATGATGCTGGTCTCTTGGCAAACAGAACAGCAAAATACATGTGTTGAACATGTGGAAGAACAGTATACATGTGTGGAAGAACAGTATACATGTGTGGAAGAACAGTATACATGTGTGGAAGAACAGTATACATGTGTGGAAGAACAGTATACATGTGTGGAAGAACAGTATACATGTGTGGAAGAACAGTATACATGTGTGGAAGAACAGTATACACGTGTGGAAGAACAGTATAAATATGTGGAAGAACAGTATACATGTGTGGAAGAACAGTATACACGTGTGGAAGAACAGTATAAATATGTGGAAGAACAGTATACATGTGTGGAAGAACAGTATACATGTGTGGAAGAACAGTATACATGTGTGGAAGAACAGTATACATGTGTGGAAGAACAGTATACATGTGTGGAAGAACAGTATACATGTGTGGAAGAACAGTATACACGTGTGGAAGAACAGTATACACGTGTGGAAGAACAGTATACATGTGTGGAAGAACAGTATACATATGTGGAAGAACAGTATACACGTGTGGAAGGACAGTATACATGTGTGGAAGAACAGTATACACGTGTGGAAGGACAGTATACATGTGTGGAAGAACAGTATACATGTGTGGAAGAACAGTATACACGTGTGGAAGGACAGTATACACATGTGGAAGGACAGTATACACATGTGGAAGGACAATATACACATGTCAATGAACAGTATACACATGTGGAAGGACAATATACACATGTCAATGAACAGTATACATGTGTGCAGGAACAAGGCAACAACATATTCATGAAGAACAACAGTATACTCATCAGGACCATCACTATACACACGTGTCGAGCAACAACACAAGGATATACACATGTGTGAATTTAGAGCATAATGGCATACGCATACATTTAGTTATTACAGCCACCACAATAGCTCAAAGGTCGCAAGTATACTTCTGCCCTGAAGTATAACCAGTAATTATACTTCAGTCCAAGTTTATCCAGTAGATATACTTCAATGTTGAAGTATAATTAGCAAGTATACTTCAGTTCATAGTTAAGGTAACCTCTTAATGTATATTCGACGAGAAGGGTGAGTATACCTGTTGTCTGGCAGTGACAGTAGTATACTGGTCACCAAGTATATCTAAGTATACATTTATCTTTGCTATACTGAGTTTACTCTCTCTCTCTCTTGTTTCTTTTACTCTCCATCTCTTCTTTTCTCTCATAGTCTTCTCTCATTTTCTCTTTTCCCCTCTCTTCTCTCCTTTCCCCTCTTACTCTATCTCTTTATCTCTTGTTCTCTCTCTCTCTCTCTTCGCCTCTTTGTCTGTGTTATACCAGGGCAGGTAAGCCCCGGGGGAAATAAATAAACCACTGAGGATCAAAAACTTAAGAAAACATTAAAACATGTTTTAAAGCTCATATAAGTCTACGGTAAACACCCGCCACATTAACATTCAAATAGTCTCAAGTCTGGACTTAGTTGGGTATTTATTCGGTGAAAACGGCATCAAAAGTATCATCATGAGCACTTAAAAAAGTTACATGAATTGACTTTATATCGTTTATAATAGCTACGTAAAATATTGAAATGTTCAGTAACACCTTCCAAAAGAGGTTTCGTTCAAAAAATGTTCTTTAAGAATATGCAGATCGAGGCTGTACTACAGAATCGAACCTGCGTCCTTGGAGTTAATATTCTTTCATCGATATATGTTCTTTTGATGTTCTTGTGATTGTTTGTTCATTAATTTACACGACACCTCGGACATAGGGAGGAATTACACTGTGGTGGAAGACGTTATGGAAGACCTTTGTCGTAACTGGCACAGACATTAAGTCATTATCAGAGGAGAGCACCGAGCCAGGGAGACTATGTAGCGGTAACTGCATAGATGATTGATGGTGCAGTGGTTAGTGTACCAGCGCTGTTGGTGGGGGAGATAACCGCAACGGCCTGGGGTTCGAATCCAGAGGGGTCATATAGAGTTCAAGTGATTCTGTGCTTAGAGACCAATCAAGTTTTGCTCAAAAAATATATATATATATATATATATATATATATATATATATATATATATATATATATATATATATATATATATATATATATGTGCAAAACAACACAAGACATTACTTGTCTCAACTCATCAGCAGTTAAAGACAAAAAACATTCGCGAACTTCAGGACATTACAAGTACGACCCAAAATTAACTCATTGTCTCCAACATTTAGTTATTCAAGTTTGATTTAAGAGTAAAATTGAATTGAGATGAAAATAATATTTGTGCGATACTTTTGTGTAAATATTCTTTGGTGGAAGTTTTAGAGATTAAATAAAGAGAAATATTATATAACTTTTTTCATTACAGGATTGGTTAGGGTGATGGTAATAAAGTGATGGAATAATGTGAGTGTGTGTGTTTGTGTACTCACCTAGTTGTACTCACCTAGTTGTGTTTGCGGGGGTTGAGCTCTGGCTCTTTGGTCCCGCCTCTCAACCGTCAATCAACAGGTGTACAGATTCCTGAGCCTATCGGGCTCTATCATATCTACACTTGAAACTGTGTATGGAGTCAGCCTCCACCACATCACTTCCTAGTGCATTCCATTTGTCCACCACTCTGACACTAAAAAAGTTCTTTCTAATATCTCTGTGGTTCATTTGGGCACTCAGTTTCCACCTGTGTCCCCTTGTACGTGTTCCCCTTGTGTTAAATAGACTGTCTTTATCTACCCTATCAATTTCCTTCAGAATCTTGAATGTGGTGATCATGTCCCCCCTAACTCTTCTGTTTTCCAGCGAAGTGAGGTTTAATTCCCGTAGTCTCTCCTCGTAGCTCATACCTCTCAGCTCGGGTACTAGTCTGGTGGCAAACCTTTGAACCTTTTCCAGTTTAGTCTTATCCTTGACTAGATATGGACTCCATGCTGGGGCTGCATACTCCAGGATTGGCCTGACATATGTGGTATACAAAGTTCTGAATGATTCTTTACACAAGTTTCCGAATGCCGTTCGTGTGTTGGCCAGCCTGGCATATGCCGCTGATGTTATCCTCTTGATATGTGCTGCAGGAGACAAGTCTGGCGTGATATCAACCCCCCAAGTCTTTTTCCTTTTTGTGTGAGTGTCTGTTTGTGTGTGTGGGAATGCTGTCACTGTACATGTACTCCAGTCTCTTATCTTTACCTTCCCAGCAGTCTAATACAATGATTCCTTAATCCTGCTCACTTCCCCTTGTTATTGTTAACTCCCCCCCCTTACTTTTACCTTGCTTATTTGCTCACATACCCCTTATTATTAATGGAGAGAATGTGAGAAGAAGGGAGGGGGAGTAAAGGGAAGGGGGAGAGGCGATGGAGGGAAGGGGAGGACAGGAGATTAATAGAGGGAGGAGGAGGGGAGGGAAGGAATAGGATATAGGACAAACTTTGCCAACTCAGGTAAAGTTAGATGGAGCTTCAATGTACGATATTTTCTTGCTTAGCCTCGTTATTACTTTATATATATATATATATATATATATATATATATATATATATATATATATATATATATATATATATATATATATATGTCGTACCTAGTAGCCAGAACGCACTTCTCAGCCTACTATGCAATGCCCGATTTGCCTAATAAGCCAAGTTTTCCTGAATTAATATATTTTCTCTAATTTTTTTCTTATGAAATGATAAAGCTGCCCATTTCATTATATATGAGATCAATTTTTTTTTATTGGAGTTAAAATTAACGTAGATATATGGCCAAACCTAACCAACCCTACCTAACCTAACCTAACCTATCTTTATAGGTTAGGTTAGGTTAGGTAGCAGAAAAAGTTAGGTTAGGTTAGGTTAGGTAGGTTAGGTAGTCGAAAAACAATTAATTCATGAAAACTTGGCTTATTAGGCAAATCGGGCCATGCATAGTAGGCTGAGAAGTGCGTTCTGGCTATTAGGTACGACATATATATATATATATATATATATATATATATATATATATATATATATATATATATATATATATGAATATGATTATGCATAATCTTTTTTTTTTATTTTCTTCTTTGGGGCTTCTATCAATCTGACTTGTGCTCTTGCATCTTGGTTGAATTGGAAGAGGATCTCTCCAAATGTCATCTTTGTTTGAGGTGAACTAAAAGATTGAATTAACGAATTAATTAACGAATTAACGAATTAGGAATTAACTGAAGAATGTATTACATTAATTAAAAATTTACACAACGTTTCGAGCCTACATGTTTCATTCTCACGTGATGAGACTTGAATAACGGCGAAATGCTGTGCTGGGCGAAATGGATTTATACAAATAGGGACGCCAGGTACATAATATAAATAGGTGAGGAGTACAGCGTAAAGAGGAGAGAAATAGGGCATAAATGGGGGGACGAATATGGGATGTAAATGGTGAGGAGTAAAGCGGAAAAAAGGGAGAAAGCACATACCAAGATTAATCAAGTGCAGTAGGGAAGCCAAACCATGCAACACTACAAGTTTGTGAGTCAAAATACACATTTCATTTATGGTAAAAGGAGAAATGCTTGGAGTGACTCTGTACACATGCGGCTCTGGCTTGGGTACAAATATTACTGGGAATATGGAATTGAGGTTAATGAGAATGAGACGAAGTGTAAACTATGAGCACCTGACAGCTGGGTGGACAGCGCTTCGGATTCGTAGTACTGAGGTTCCGGGTTCGATCCCCGGTGGAGGCGGAGACAAATGGGCAAAATGTTTCTTTCACCCTGATTACTTAGCAGTAAATAGGTACCTGGGAATTAGACAGGTGCTACGGGCTGCTTCCCGGGGGTGGAGGCCTGGTCGAGGACCGGGCCGCGGGGACACTAAGCCCCGAAATCATCTCAAGATAACCTCAAGATAAGATGGGGTATGTTACGGTCGCACACTCTCACCCATTATGTTCCTGATCGTCCGTTGATTAATGTATATAGAAATACTGAGATAAGGACTTTTCCTGAACAAATAGCCTGGATGTGTCACAATGGAAAGATTGATGATATTCTGGAGAGAGATATATATATAAGAATTTGGCACCAAGACTGTAACTTTGATGAATTGTCTGAATGTCTATTGCGAATTGTCTGTGTACCTCGTCACACAAGTATTTGTGTGAACGTCTGGTAACATATTGCAGGGGTAAAGTAAACAATTTTGTGTATCACTCAGAATATTCAGTATATTATTTTATTATTGTTTGTGATGTGAGTCTATATATATATATATATATATATATATATATATATATATATATATATATATATATATATATATATATATATATATATATATATATATATATGTCGTACCTAGTAGCCAGAACGCACTTCTCAGCCTACTATGCAAGGCCGAATTTGCCTAATAAGCCAAGTTTTCATGAATTAATTGTTTTTCGTCTACCTAACCTACCTAACCTAACCTAACCTACCTTTTTCGGCTACCTAACCGAACCTAACCTATAAAGATAGGTTAGGTAGGTTAGGTAGGGTTGGTTACGTTTGGTCATATATCTGCGTTAATTTTAACTCCAATAAAAAAAATTGACCACATACATAATGAAATGGGTAGCTTTATCATTTCATAAGAAAACAAATTAGAGAAAATATATTAATTCAGGAAAACTTGGCTTATTAGGCAAATTCGGTCTTGCATAGTAGGCTGAGAAGTGCGTTCTGGCTACTAGGTACGACATATATATATATATATATATATATATATATATATATATATATATATATATATATATATATATATATATATATATTTAATACCTAGAAGGGATACCACCTCTGGTGCAATATATATATATATATATATATATATATATATATATATATATATATATATATATATATATATATATATATGTGTGTGTATATATATATATATATATATGTGTGTGTATGTGTGTGTATGTGTGTGTGTATGTGTGTGTGTATGTGTGTGTGTGTGTGTGTGTGTGTGTGTGTGTGTGTGTGTGTGTGTGTGTGTGTGTGTGTGTGTGTGTGTGTGTGTGTGTGTGTGTGTGTGTGTGTGTGTGTGTGTGTGTGTGTGTGTGTGTGTGTGTGTGTGTGTGTGTGTGTGTGTGTGTGTGTGTGTGTGTGTGTGTGTGTGTGTGTGTGTGTGTGTGTGTGTGTGTGTGTGAACACGTTGTAATGAACGGGGTGAGAATAGCTTGAGCTACCTCATCCCTTTGCATGTATTTATACCTCAATAACATTATTTGAATTTGTATTTGAAATCAGGTGTAGTGAGCGTGGCTTTCTGAACAGTGTCGTCTACGTTGGCATCTCCGTGTTCCGGTCTTATCCTGACTATCATGGTGGGTAGAGAGAATAGTTCCGTTATTTCGATATTTGTGGTGGATCGTTGGGCTTTGAATGACTTCAAGAATTTGTCATCTTCTTACATTCTGAGTTTTGTCTATTAAGCAAGTATGTTTAGTCAACATTTATTTTGTTAGGGGTGATGTAATGGGCTTGTTTCATGTGATGTTTGGGGGCACCTGATTGAAGACGACAGGTCAAACGCCTCGTCAGCTTGGTCGACGTCATACCTATGTACTTAGATTGAAGGTTACATCCTTCGTGGGGGGGGGGGGCAGGTGTACAAGTTTACCACGATTGACTGCTCTAAACGGTTCTCCGTCGGCTTCAGGCTGTTTTTAATGAGGACATCGGTAGTCTTCTTTGTTTAATAGTATATGAATTATAGTTATTCATTGCTTCTCATGTAACAAGCATGTGGTATACTTCTGCTATACGGACCAATCCTATACAGACCTCTCTTAAACTGACCACTCTTATATGGACCTATCATTCGGATCTCTTTTATAAGGACCTCTTCTATACGGACCTCTCGTATACAGAACGCTCTTATACGTGCATCTGTTATACAGTCCTCTCTTATATAGGCCATTCATATACGGACCTCCCCGATACGGACCTCACTGTAGCAGAACCTAGATTTGTCCTGTAAGATCAGGTCCAGTGACTATTGTTGACAGCATCTCTGTCAACAATGCACTGTACAATCGTCACTGCCACTATAACTAACCACCACTACAACCATCACTACCACAATTATCATCATGACAATGATCACCACCACAACTATCAGCATTAACACTAACACCACCGTCAACCCCCCCACCACTACCCCCTCCATCAACTCCACCAGTACCACCACCATCGACTCCCTCAGCGTCACTAGTTTCATCTCAACTATCTCCCCCCCCCTCACGTAGATCTTGCCCTTATATAAGGTTTTCTCATATTTGTATATATTAATATTCCAGCATCCCATCCCAAGAGGCACTACCGCGGTTTACGTTTCGCTGACAGCTTCTTTAATTAACATTCCTCTCTCCTCAAGTTACGGCCCAATACCAAAGTTTTCTCCGTGCTTCAGGGACTAAAATATTATGTTCCGGATCTGTGTTTACACTTGATGAAGGACCCCGGGGTTACCCGGGTGAGGAAGTCGATCCCTGGGGTTACCCAGAGGAAGAACAGGGACCCCCCAGGCATTACCCTGGGGACGAACTGGAGAAGAACATGTCTACTCCAAATCTTTGTTCCATTCCATGATTCGGTAAGTTGCACTTCCTTGCGTCTGTCCTCGGGACGTCATTCCCGTGTCCCTATAGTCTTTACTTTTCATCTGTCTGGATAAAAGTCCAGTAGCCATTTTACACACCTTCCTCAGAGTTGCTTAGATCTCCTTGCGCTATCTCGCAGGGTTTTTTCCTGTCCGCATTAGCATGGGATCATCCTCCTGAGACATGTGTGTGTGTGTGTGTGAGCCGGAGTGCTCCAGGCAGCTGCACGGGTCGTGACTGTGGGGTACGACTGGCGGACCTCCAAGAGTTGGTGTCGACACGGCGACCTCATCCATATTCCAGTGGTTCCCTTCATACAGGTGACTCGCCACGCTCAAGTGGCTCACAGCTATCAGAATAACAGTAGAAGAACTCTGATATTATGTACTAGTCCGCGTACTTAACAAATGATCAGGGTCTCTGTATACATATATATTTCTACTGAAAACCTCGACCTTTGATAATTTATTGATGTTATATTCAGTGTAAAACACTTGACAAAAGCTTATACAAATTATTAAATAACTTTAGGTTTTGATGAATTATCATTGAAAATTACTATCGACAACTTTCTTAAAACAAATTGTTCAGTTTTGTAAGAGGTTATTTGACCGGAAAAAGAGCAGAATTTATAAGTTGCTGTTAGATCATTTCTCAGTCTGCCTTTCAGTCTCTTTCTGGCTGTTTACCTGTTTGTTTTGTTTATTTTAGTTTATAATGTATGTTGTTTGTGTGTGTGTGTGTGTGTGTGTGTGTGTGTGTGTGTGTGTGTGTGTGTGTGTGTGTGTGTGTGTGTGTGTGTGTGTGTGTGTGTGTGTGTACAATTACCTAAGTAATTACCTGTGTTTAGTTATAGGATGAGCGCTACGCTCGTGGTGTCCCGTCTTCCCAGTACTCTTTGTCGTATAACGCTTTAAAACCATTGACGGTTTTGGCCTCCACCACCTTCTCACTTAGATTGTTCCAACCATCTACCACTCGTTTTGCAAAAGAAAGTTTTCTAATATTTTTAGCCACCTCTGTTTTCTTAGCTTGAGTCTGTGTTCTCTTGTTCGTGAAGTGGCTGGTGTCAGGTATTCGTTTTTGTCAATTTAGTCAATTCCTGTAAGTACTTTGTAAGTGGTGATCATATCACCACTCTTTCTTCTGTCTTCTAGTTTTGGCATGTTGAATGATTCTTGTCTCTCTTCATAACTCTTGTTTTTCAGTTCCGAAAACCATTTTGTTGCACCTTTCCCAGTTTATTTATGTGGTTCTAGAGGTTTGGGCACCATACAACTGCTGCATATTCCTATTTTGGTCACACAAAAGTCATGAACACCTTTTTTTTTGGTATTTCACCATCCAAATAATTAAAAGCAAGTCTGAAATTGGAAAGCGAGACATACGCTCCTCTCACAATGTTCTTTATGTGTTCCTCTGGCGACAGTTTACTATCAAAAACCCCCCATAGATCCCGTTCTTTATTAGAATATTTTTTATTAGATTTAATATTCTGTAGTTCTTTTCCACATAATTTGCAAGTTGTGTGTAGTTGATTAAATCCGATTCCACATTCCATAACCTGGTATTTTTTACATTGAATTCCATTTGACTTGACGCTCTAGGCACTTATTTTATTTAGATAAATTTGAAGGACATTACAATCGTCTGCGTCTCCTATCTTCCCCAGTATCTTAGCATTATCAGCAAACATGTTCATATAATTCTGTATTCCTTCTGGTAGATGGTTTACGTAGACGATGAACATTACTGGTGCCAGAACTGAACCCCTGTGGTACTCTGCTAGTAACACTTCTCCAGTCAGATACATTGTCTCTGATTACTGCCCTCATCTGTCAGAATTTTTTTAATCCATATCAGAAGTCTTCCTGTCACCCCGTCCAGCATGGTTCAGTTTCCAGTACAACCTCTTGTGTGGGACTCTATCAAAACCTTTTTTTAGGACCAGATAGACACAATCAACTCAACAACCTCTTTCCTGTAGTGTCTCTGTGGCTTTACCATAAAAGCTAAGCAGATTTGTTACACAGGATCTTCCTGTTCGACAACCATACTGTCTGTCCGTTATTATGTCATCATTCTCTAGGTGTTCAACTCATTTGGCTTTAAAAATTTTTCTAGTGTTTTGACTACCACGCCGGTTAATGACACGGGTCTATGATTTAGAGGATCCTCTCAATAACCAATTTTATAAATTGTTACAATGTTTGCCTTTTTTCATATATCTGCTAAGATTCCTGTACACAAAGATGTCTGGAATATTAATTGGAGTAGAATGCTCAGCTCAGTTGTACATTCTCGCAGCACCCAAGGTGAAACTTCACCAGATCCAACCGCTTGATTTCTTCCTAGACCCTTGAGTAATTTTTCCACCTCGTCTTGAGATACCTCCATGTATTCCATGGCGTGTTCTGGAACTGGTATTTGGTCCGGCTTTCGGAAATCCTCATTTTGTACATACACACTTTGAAACTGTTTATTTAGCATTTCACACATTTCTTTTTCATTTTCAGAAAGCATTCCCTCGCATACCCCGTTCTCAGTCTCTTGATTATATTTTTACATGCAGATTGCTTTTAATGAATTTATAGAAAAGGCCTGGATCTGTCTTTTATTTGTTCGCTATACCTTTCTCAAAGTTCCTTTCTGCCTCTCTTCTCACTGCAGTGTATTTGTCTCTTGCTTGCTCGTAGTGCTGGTATGTTTGGGGGTTAGGTATAACCGATATTGAAGAAATTTTCTTGTCTTTTCCTCTCTTGCCCTATTTCACAATTTATGTTGAATCAATCCTGTTTTCTGGTCCTGCATCTCTGTTCTGGTACGAATGTTTGTGTGCCTTCATCGTATATTTCTCAAAATTTGGCATATATCTCATTAATTTCCTTGCCTAGCAACATGTCTATCCAATGAAAGTCAATAACAAATTTTCTAAGTTCCCCATAGTGTACTCTCATGAAATCGAATTTATCTACTGTTTCAATGTCCCTATTCTCTTCTAGATTATATCGCAAAGCATATTTTATTTCCAACAGGACATGGTTACTCCTCCCCAAGGGAGGAAGGTACTGGATGTCAAATATCTCCTCTCCGTTCCTGGCAAATATTAGATCCAGTACTGACGGAACATCCCCTTCCCCTCATTCTTGTGGCCTGCTTGACGTTTTGATACATGTGTGTGTGTGTACTCCCCTATTTGTACTCACATATTTGTTCTTGCGGGGGTTGAACTCTGGCTCTTTGGTTTGTGTACTCACCTAATTGTACTCACCTAATTATGCTTGCGGGGGTTGAGCTGTGTGTGTGTGTGTGTGTGTACTCACCTATTCACCTATTTGTGCTTGCGGGGGTTGAGCTTTGGCTCTTTGGTCCCGCCTCTCAACCGTCAATCAACAGGTGTACAGGTTCCTAAGCCTATTGGGCTCTATCATATCTACACTTGAAACTGTGTTTACTAGTTGTGTTTTTGCGGGGGTTGAGCTTTGCTCTTTCGGCCCGCCTCTCAACTGTCAATCAACTGTTTACTAACTACTTTTTTTTTTTTTTTCCCACACACACACACACACACCCAGGAAGCAGCCCGTGACAGCTGACTAACTCCCAGGTACCTATTTACTGCTAGGTAACAGGGGCACTTAGGGTGAAAGAAACTTTGCCCATTTGTTTCTGCTTCGTGCGGGAATCGAACCCGCGCCACAGAATTACGAGTCCTGCGCGCTATCCACCAGGCTACGAGGCCCCTACTGTGTATGGAGTCTGCCTCCACCACATCACTTCCTAATGCATTCCATTTGCCAACCACTCTGAAACTAAAAAAGTTCTTTCTAATATCTCTGTGGCTCATTTGGGCGCTCAGTTTCCACCTGTGTCCCCTAGTGCGTGTGCCCCTTGTGTTAAATAGACAGTCTTTATCTATCCTATCAATTCCTTTGAGAATCTTGAATGTGGTGATCATGTCCCCCCCTAACTCTTCTTTCTTCCAGCGACGTGAGGTTTAATTCCCGTAGTCTCTCCTCGTAGCTCATACTTCTCAGCTCGGGTACTAACCTGGTGGTAAACCTTTGAACCTTTTCCAGTTTAGTCTTATCCTTGACTAGATATGGACTCCATGCTGGAGCTGCATACTCCAGGATTGGTCTGACATATGTGGTATACAAAGTTGTGAATGATTCCTTACACAAGTTTCTAAATGCCGTTCTTATGTTGGCCAGCCTGGCATATGTAGCTGATGTTATCCTCTTGATATGGGCTGCAGGGGACAGGTCGGGCGTGATATCAACCCCCGTGTCAACCCTCGCTGATATCAATCAGTGTGTGTGTGCGTGCGCGCGTCTATGAATGTGAGTGTGTCTGTGAATATATGTACATGTCCATCTGTCTGTTTAACTAATCATTTATATAGATATATGCACCTATTTGACTGCCCCATCTGAGCCTCCATTCTTCAACTTAAATGGAATCAGAAGACCGTTACCATGTAAATAAGACAGTTTACGCGGTACAGAGTGGAGCCCCACTCGATAACAATAGAATACAGGCTCGTCTATCGTTCAATCTGATCGTCTATCAGGCTCGAACCCACGAGATAACGGCCGGTCAACTGAAAGTGACCATTGAGGATCTCTCTCTCTCTATCTCTGTGCTGTCACCTTGACTGAAGAATGGTCATATTTCTACCTCCCAGTTCACAGTGGATTGCCGCCTAGTTCAGACCGCGGGCCTCTCCAAACCTCACAGATCAAAGGTTTTAATTTCATCAAAAGGCTGAGAATGTCGCCAGGGAATGTCAGCGTGTCGGACCGTGGAAATGCAGGAGTTTATTCCCAGGACTTTGGACTTCACTGAGCCCGCGGACAGTACAGCTTCATTGTGGCTGTCCACACAGCTTCACCCGACACACCTGCATCGTGGCAGCTGGCTGACACACCTGACGAAATAAATCACATAACATTCGCCACTGACAGCCACGGAAGGCAGGCCCCCACACTGTCAATATTGACCAGAATATTATAAGTGAAGGATTTGAGGCCGCCAGGAGACTGCCTCAGCTGCCCGCCATTTCCTGTAAATTTGGCGCCCCGGTACGTGGGTTGACCGCCAACTCGAGAACAACAAAGTAGGATTTAAGATGGATTTAGCCCCTAGCCACTCGATGTGGCTGGGGGTCACGTGCCTAGCATTCGCAGTATCAACACCGTTGCTGGAGTGTGGAGTGGCGATTTCGGCGCCATCTATGGACCTGCACTCCAACTCCCAGGTATTAGGTGAGACGCAGACAACGCCATCTGTTGGCGGTGGTGTGGCGTCGGTGAAAGGCTCCTGTTTCATACCTCAGTTAGGAGGTGAGGTCGATGATGATGACCTCTGGTGGGTGGCATAACGATATCAACGCCATCTAGGTTGTGCAAGCAATTACAATTTCAGTTCCCCGGTGGAAGGGTGTTATCCTAAGGTCACCCAGTATACTGTCTGTCTAGCTAATGACGTTTATGTTCACAGAGGTGACGTAAGGAGGCGATTGCGCTGAGGAGGGCAGTTCACCTTGGGCAGTCCAGAACTCCTGACTTGGTCCTGTGAGAGGACAAAGTGGCCGCCGTCGGTAGTAGCAGTGTGTTAGCTGCTGGATTTATGTAGTGTTGTATGGACCGACGTACCCGGGATTTGGCCAAGAGGAGTTACGAGACGACAGTAGTGTTCGTCTGCTGAGAAGTGCTGCTAGTGTGTTGCTAGAGACTTCTGCCAGGGTGTTAGCTACCCCTGTACATGATTATTTGAGACCCCTGTCAGCGTGTTGCTGAAACCCTCTGCCAGTGTGTTTCTGGAGAGCAGATGTGGGGTATTGGGACATCGTGACGATACGATGTGTGGACTGGCCCATGTTGAAGGTGAACTCGCCGGTGATTACCATTGAGCGTGGACGACGTATATGTGAAGATAGTGGACTCGCCGGGACTTGATGAACACTGCAGATCTATTGAGTGTCCTGGGTGAAAGCGACACAGTGTAAATATGTGTAGTTATACTTCTATATATAATATATTGGTGAAGGTGTAATTGCGTATTGTTTATCCCCCCTTTATTCTTTGCACTGTTACTTGCCACAGCCAGTTCTTGAAAACTTACCATCGACTTGGGGTAGGATCAAGAAGAAGAGGTTATAAGACACGTTAACAGAAAGAACCCGGTTACTGGCCCAAGCTGGCCGTAACACTTGAAGATTGGGACGTCTGCTCCATTATCTTGTGTGTGGGTGTGTGTGTGTGTGTGTGTGTGTGTGTGTGTGTGTGTGTGTGTGTGTGTGTGTGTGTGTGTGTGTGTGTGTGTGTGTTGTGTGTGTGTATACTCACCTATTTGTGTCTGCAGGATCGAGCATTGACTCTTGGATCCCGCTTTCCGAGCATCGGTTTGTTTACAGCAATGACTCCAGTCCCTATTTCCCTATCTTACCTAGTTTTAAAATTATGAATAGAATTTGCTTCCACAACCTGTTCCTTAAGTGCAATCCATTTTTCCACTATCACGCTAAAAGAAAACTTCCTAACATCTCTGTGACTCATCTGAGTTTCCAGCTTCCACCTATGTCCCCTCGTTCTGTTACTATTCCGTGTGAACATTTCGTCTATTTCCACTTTGTCAATTCCCCTGAGTATTTTATACGTTTCTATCATATCCCTCCTCTCCCTTCTTTTTTTCTAGGGTCGTAAGGTTCAGTTCCTCCAGGCGCTCTTCATACCCCATCCCTCGTAGCGCTGGGACAAGCCTCGTCCCAAACTTCTGCACCTTTTCCAGTTTCCTTCAGGTGGTGTTTCTTCAGGTGGGGGCTCCATGATGGCGCGGCATACTCTAAGACTGGCCTCACGTAGGCAGTGTAAAACACTTTAAAAGCCTCTTCACTTAGATTTCTGAATGAAGCTCTAATTTTTCCCAGTGTAGAGTACGCTGCTGTCGTTATCCTTTTATATGTGCCTCAGGAGTTAGATTAGGTGCTACGTCCACTCCCAAGTTTCTTTCTCGAATCGTTACAGGTAGGCAGTTCCCCTTCATCGTGTATTGTCCCTTTGGTCTCCTATCACCTGATCCCATTTCCATAACTTTACATTTGCTCTTGTTGAACTCTAGTAGCCATTTCTCTGACCATCTCTGCCACCTGTTCAAGTCCTCTATGAGGATCCTACAATCCTCATTTGTCACAACTCTTCTCATTAATTTTGTGTCATCCGCGAACATCGATATGTAAGAATCTACTCCTGTAAACATGTCATTTACATAAATTTGAAATAGAATTGGTCCCAGCACCGATCCTTGAGGTACTCCACTCGTTACTGTTCGCCAGTCCGACTTCTTGCCTCTTACCATTACTCTCTGGCTCCTTCCTGTTAGGTAGTTTCTTACCCATGCTAGGGCCTTTCCGCTTACTCCCGCCTGCCTCTCAAGTTTGAATAGCAATCTTATGTGCGGTCATGTACCGAAGTCAAGAAATATGCAGTCTGCCCAACCTCTCTGTCCTACCATATCCATGTTATTTTGTCATAGTTCTCCAAAAGGTTTGTTAGGCAAGATTTCCCTTTCCAGAACCTATGTTGATGTTTGTTTACAAACCTAACGTTCTCTAGGTGTGCAACCAGTCTTAGGCTAATTATTCTTTCAAGTATTTTGCAGGGGATACTTGTCAGTGATACAGTGTGTTGGTGTATATCCCCGGAAAGCAGCCCGCACCAGCTGTCTAACTCCCAGGTACCTATATACTGATAGGTGAACAGACGCATCAGGTGAGAGAAACTTCTTCCTTTTTGCGTCTAACTCGATCGGGATTCGAACCCGGCCCCTTAGAACTACGATCCCCCGGGGGATTGGTCCACTCGGGCGCCTGGATACGCACGCCCGAGACACTGTCAGTACATCAGGATACATGATGGTGGTCGTGCTTGGGAGTCGACGAAGACCATCACTTCATATCAGGTCGGAAATCAGCGGCTGTTCACCAGGACACACAACGAGCAATGCGATTCACGACGTCGGTCATATGAAAATGGACACATGACACAGAGTACAGGGTGAAATCCACATGATACAGGGGATAAGAGAGTTTTGTTCCCCTGTGTCACGAGAGAGAGAGAGAGTCTCTCAGTCTCTCTCAGCATGTCCCACCCGGCACCTCGCCCTTCACTACAACTACCTCACTCTGTCACTGTCTGGAGCACTGAAGAAACACAAGTGTGAAGCTCCATAACCCAGAGGGACTCTGGGCCGGCCCCACCGCCCGCCCTCGGCGACTCAACGCGTCCTCTCTGCTCCAAGACACAGGTGAAAATTAACCAATAATTAGTGGAAGACGAGGGTAAGGACAGAATGAGATGGGAAGGGAAGGGAGGGGAGGGATCGGTGGGGGGAAGGAGTGAAGGGGGAAGGTATTGGAGAGAAGGGAAAGAGGTGGGAAGGGGTTGGCAGCGAAGGAAGGGGGATTGAAGTAAGAGGAAAGGTTCGATATTAGTTGGCGAGGCTATAAAATATGTTAAATTTGTGTGTGTACTCACCTAGTTGTGCTTGCGGGGGTTGAGCTCTGGCTCTTTGGTCCCGCCTCTCAACCGTCAATTATCTGATGTACAGATTCCTGAGCCTTCTGGGCTCTATCATATCTACATTTGAAACTGTGTATGGAGTCAGCCTCCACCACATCACTGCCTAATGCATTCCATCCGTTAACTACTCTGACACTGAAAAAGTTCCTCCTAATGTCCCTGTGGCTCATTTGGGTACTCAGTTTCCACCTGTGTCCCATTGTTCGCGTACCACTCGTGTAAAAATGTTTATCCTTATCTATCCTGTCAATTCCTCTGAGAATTTTGTAGGTAGTGCTCAATGTCTCCCCTTACTCTTCGTCTTCCTGTGTGATGAG
>NW_025572745.1:0-19008 GCF_020424385.1 Procambarus clarkii
CATAACGAATTCATATCAGTCACATAAACACAACACATTCAATAAACAAAAGCAATTATTCTAACCAATTTTGTTAGTTGTAATATCTCGGTCGGTTTCCTTACTGAAACAGTTAAACCCGAGGGGACATGACTCTGTGGTTTAACATAAGAAGAAGAGGGCCTATATTTAAAAATGAGGATGGACCAAGTCTGCCTATTTTATCGTTTGACCAGAAGAGGGGGGGGGAGGGGTTCGAAATCCACACGCAGTCATCCCCAACATGAAAAAATGGAGTTCCAAATAGGGAACAGAATATGTTGGAGAGACGTGATATGTTCTTAAATCCGCTGCTTGGCTTAAACTCACTCCATCTGCCGGAACACACGTCGAGATTGAATTGGACAACCCTGGAAACACAAACCGAAACTGTCTCTATTTTCCGCTTGTTACAACTTGTAATAAAGTTGTTACATCTTGGCTTAACGTGTTTATGACGTATTAGAACGTTGTTACAACTTGCTATATTGGTTGTTATAACTGGTTAAGTGTTAAAACTTGTTTGAAAGTTCGTAGTTTCGGTGTGTGTTTGGCGGGAAGTTCCTGCATGAAGTGCAGGACCAACCAGGTTGTGGGCCTGCGGGACGTTTCAGTCAACAGCTGTTTAAATCATGTTATCCTTAGACAAGTTTGGCCCCAAGGGTGGGCTCGGGGGGTAGAACTGTGGGAGCCGGCTGCGTCTATATTACAGCGACTACTGGTAACTCTACTGCACTCACCTACTGAGACATCACCTCGGATGTTTATGTTGTATAATGATGCTGGCCAAAATTGAACAAGAGCTTTACATTACCCGAGACATGTTGAACTTTAGAGTGCAGGGAAAAAAAGAATGAACAGAAACGGTGGCTCTTGGCCCTATTAACTCTCCACAAGGAGCCATTTCTCTCACTCTCACTCTCACAC
Source organism: Procambarus clarkii (assembly GCF_020424385.1). Classification (NCBI taxonomy): domain Eukaryota; kingdom Metazoa; phylum Arthropoda; class Malacostraca; order Decapoda; family Cambaridae; genus Procambarus; species Procambarus clarkii. The sequence goes on from NW_025572745.1 coordinate 946, forward strand.
TCACACACACAGTCTAGGGGTCTGATAGCTTTGTGGAAAGCACGCGGGACTCGTAGTCATGTGACCCGGGTTCGATTCCCGGCGCCGGAAGAGACAAATGGGCAGAGTTTTTTCGCCCTGATGGCCCTGTTACCTAGCAGTAAACAGGTACCTGGAGTACATCTGTTACGGGTTGCTTCCTGGGTGTGTATTCACCTAGTTGTGCTTGCGGGGGTTGAGCTCTGCTCTTTCGGCCCGCCTCTCAACTGTCAATCACCTGTTTCTAACTACTACTACTACTACTATTTTTTTTTCATATCACACACACACACACATACACACACACACCAGGAAGGGAAGCAGCCCGTGACAGCTGACTAACTCCCAGCTACCGATTTATTGCTAGGTAACAGGGGCATAGGGTGAAACTCTGCCCAATGTTTCTCGCCGGCGCCCGGGGATCGCACCCGGGATCGCAGGACCACAAGACCAGCCTGCTATCCGCTCGGCCGGCCAGCCCTCCATTTTTTGTGTGTGTATGTGTGTGTGTGTGTGTGTGTGTGTGTGTGTGTGTGTGTGTGTGTGTGTGTGTGTGTGTGTGTCTGTGTGTGTGTGTGTGTGTGTGTGTCTGTGTGTGTGTGTGTGTGTGTGTGTGTGTGTGTGTGTGTGTGTGTGTGTGTGTCTGTGTCTGTGTCTGTGTGTGTGTCTGTGTGTGTGTCTGTGTGTGTGTGTGTGTGTGTGTGTGTGTGCGCGACTGTGTGTGTGTGTGTGTGTGTGTGTGTGTGTGTGTGTGTGTGTGTGTGTGTGTGTGTGTGTGTGTGTGTGTGTGTGTCTCTGTGTGTGTGTGTGTGTGTGTGTGTGTGTGTGTGTGTGTGTGTGTGTGTGTGTGTGTGTGTGTGTGTGTGTGTGTCTGTGTGTGTCTGTGTGTGTCTGTGTGTGTGTGTGTGTGTGTGTGTCTGTGTGTGTCTGTGTGTGTGTGTGTGTGTGTGTGTGTGTGTGTGTGTGTGTGTGTGTGTGTGTGTGTGTGTGTGTGCGTGTGTGTGTGCGTGTGTGTGTGTGTGTGTGTGTGTGCGTGTGTGTGTGCGTGTGTGTGTGCGCGTGTGTGTGTGTGTGTGTGTGTGTGTGTGTGTGTGTGTGTGTGTGTGTGTGTGTGTGCTCACCTAGTTGTGCTTGCGGGGGTTGAGCTTTGGCTCTTTGGTCCCGCCTCTCAACCGTCAATCAACTGGTGTACAGATTCCTGAGCCTACTGGGCTCTATCATATCTACACTTGAAACTGTGTATGGAGTCAGCCTCCACCACATCACTGCCTAATGCATTCCACCTGTTAACTACTCTGACACTGAAGAGGTTCTTTCCAACATCCCAGTGGCTCATTTAGGTACTCAGTTTCCACCTGTGTCCCCTTGTTCGCGTACCACACGTGTTAAACAGTTTATTCTTATCTACTCTGTCAACTCCTCTGAAAATTTTGTGTGTAGTGATCATGTCTCCCCGAGCTCTTCTATCTTCCAGAGTCGTGAGGTGCATTTCACGCAGCCTTTCCTCGTAACTCATGCCTCTTAGTTCTGGGACTAGCCTAGTGGCATACCTTTGAACTTTTTCCAGCTTCGTTTTGTGTTTAACAAGGTACGGGCTCCATGCTGGGGCCGCATACTCCAGGACTGGTCTTACATATGTGGTATACAAGGTTCTGAGTAATTCCTTACACAGGTTCCTGAAGGCTGTTCTGATACTGGAAAAAAGAATGAATTTCCAGCCTGGAGTCCATAACTAGTTAAACCCAAGATAAAATTAGAGAAGATTCAGAGGTATGTCACAGTCTCAGAACTGAGAGGTATGAGCTACGAGAAAAGGCTATGGGAGCTAAACCTCAGGTCCCTGGAAGACGTAAGTTAGGAGAGACATGATCACCACCTACAAAATTATCAGAGGAATTGACAGGGTGGACTAAGAAACTATTTAGCACGGGTGGAGCACGAACAAGGAAGGACAGGTGCAAACTCAGTACCCAAAATGAACCACATACTCCTTAAGAAATAATTTTTTTTAGTGTCAGAGTAGTTAACAAATGGGTTGCACTAGGCAGTGATATGGTGGAGGTTGACTCCAAACACAGTTTAAATATAGATATAATTTGTCCAGCAGTTGATTGACAGTCGAGAGGCGGGACCAAAGAGACAAAGCTCAACCCCCGCAATCACAACTAGGTGAGTAGAAACACACACACACTCAGCCCTCAGGTGAAAAGGTATAAAGGTTATCGTACCTCATCAATATGTGTCAATTTTTTAAAAGGGTGCGAGTGTTAAATGTCCATGCTGGCAGAACACTCCCCGGCTACTGGAGGGCGGTGCTGCCTTCACACCAACCATGCCCGCTGAGTACACACAGCCACCTCAGGTGAAGGCGGGCATGCCGCAACACTCATCCACGCCTCCCGACCCACACTAAGCTCCCCCTGCCGTACATGTTGTGGGTGTGACGCTATACCGCGTTACCGTTCCTTCAGCCACACCTCCCGGTACACACACACCCTTGACTGTGTGGGTGTACCATAATGCCGCGACGATAGCTGTGGAGGGAGAAATACTCTGCGGCAACCACCGCCACAGGTATACGAGGGGAGGTCCTACATATACACCAGTCGGCCCTACAATACATAGTGACAGCTTGAAGGACGTCGGTGCACGGACGACTCTTACGTGGGTTAGCTAATATAAATGCTTCGTAATGAGGGAGATTAGTGTGCGAATAGGAGCTGCACGCGCGTGCGTAGGAGCGGGCTTTGTTGTTCTCACCTAGTTGTGCTTGCGGGGGGTGAGCTCTGGCTCTTTGGTTCCGCCTCTGAACTGTCAATCAACTGGTGTACAGGTTCCTGAGCCTACTGGGCTCTATCATATCTACACTTGAAACTGTGTACGGAGTCAGCCTCCACCACATCACTGCCTAAGGCATTCCATTTGTCAACCACTCTGACACTAAAAAAAAATTCTTCTAATATCTCTGTGGCTCATTTGGACACTCAGTTTCCACCTGTGTCCCTTGTGTTAAATAACCTGCCTTTATCTACCCTGTCAATTCCTCTGAGAATCTTGTACGTGGTGATCATATCACCCCCTAGCTCATACCTCTCAGCTCGGGTACTAGTCTGGTGGCAAACCTTTAAACATTTTCCAGTCTAGTCTTATGCTTGACTAGATATGGACTCCATGCTGGGGCTGCATACTCCAGGATTGGTCTGACATATGTGGTATACAAAGTTCTGAATGATTCCTTGCACAAGTGTCTAAATGCCGTTCTTATGTTAGCCAACCTGGCATATGCTGCTGATGTTATCCTCTTGATATGAGCTTCAGGGGACAGGTCTGGCGTGATATCAACCCCCAGGTCTTTCTCTCTCTCTGACTTGAAGAATTTCATCTCCCGAATGATAACTTGTAACTAGCCTCCTGCTATCTTCTTTACACCTATCTTCATTACATTACATTTGCTTGTGTTAAACTCTAACAACCATTTGTTCGACCATTCCTTTAGTTTGTCTAGGTCTTCTTGAAGCCCCAAGCAGTCCTCTTCTGTTTTAATCCTTCTCATAATTTTGGCGTCGTCAGCAAACATTGAGAGTAATGAGTCTATACCCTCCGGGAGATCGTTAACGTATATCAGAAACAGGATAGGACCGAGTACAGAGCCCTGTGGGACTCCACTGGTGACTTCATGCCAATCTGAGGTCTCACCCCTCACTGTAACTCTTTGCTTCCTATTGCTTAGGTACTCCCTTATCCACTGGAGCACCCAACCAGTTACTTCTGCCTGTCTCTCCAGCTTATGTACCAGCCTCTTATGGGGTACTGTGTCAAAGGCTTTCCGACAGTCCAAAAAATGCAGTCCGCCCAGCCTTCTCGTTCTTGCTTAATCTTTGTCACCTGTTCGTAGAATTCTATTAAGCCTGTAAGGCAAGATTTACCCTCCCTGAACCCATGTTGATTGGTTGTCACGAAGTCCCTTCTCTCCAGATGTGTTACTTGGTTTTGTCTCACGAACTTCTCCATCACCTTGCATGGAATACAAGTTAAGAACACTGGCCTGTAGTTCAGTGCCTCTTGTCTGTCACCCTTTTTGTATATTGGGACTACATTTGCAGTCTTCCATATTTCTGGTAGGTCTCTCGTCTCCAGTAACGTACTATATATACACTATGGAGAGTGGCAAACAAAGTGCCTCTGCACACTCTTTCAGTACCCATGGCGAGATCTCGTCTGGACCAACAGCCTTTCTAACATCCAGATCCAGCAGGTGTCTCTTGACCTCCCTCTCGTAATTTCGAACCCTTCCAACCCCGCCTGGTTTACCTCCCTTTCTCCTAGCACAGTGACCTCACCTTGTTCTAGTGTGAAGACCTCCTGGAACCTCTTGTTGAGTTCTTCACACACCTCTTTGTCATTCTCTGTATACCTGTCCTCACCTGTTCTAGGTTTCAATACCTGTTCTTTCAGTGTTGTTTTCCTTCTGATGTGACTGTGGAGTAGCGTTGGTTCGGTCTTGGCTTTGTTTGCTATATTATTTTCATAACTTTTCTCTGCTTCTCTTATCACCCTGACATACTCATTCCTAGTTCTATGGTATCTCTCTCTGCTTTCTGGTGTTCTGTTATTCCGGAAGTTCCTCCACGCCCTTTTGTTCAGTTTCTTTGCTTCCATACATGCCCTATTATACCATGGATTCTTCTGTTGCTTCTCGGATTTTTCCCTTTGGGCGGGATGAACCTGTTTACTGCCTCCTGACACTTTTGGGTAACATAGTCCATCATACCTTGTACAGACTTATCTCTGAGGTCTGTGTCCCTAGGTATTTCCCTTAGGAAACTTCTCATCTCTTCATAATTCCCCTTTCGGTATGCCAGCCTTTTGTTTCCTAGTTCTTTTTGGGGGGAGATAATTCCTAGCTCTACCAGGTACTCAAAGTTCAATACACTGTGATCACTCATTCCCAAGGGTGCGTCCATCTTAACTTCCCTTATATCCCACTCATTTAGGGTAAATATCAAATCAAGCATTGCTGGTTCATCTTCTCCTCTCATTCTTGTTGGTTCCTTGATGTGCTGGCTTAGAAAGTTTCTTGTTGCCACGTCCAGCAGCTTAGCTCTCCATGTTTCTGGTCCTCCATGCCGGTCTCTGTTCTCCCAATCTATCTTTCCGTGGTTGAAGTCTCCCATAATTATTAGTCCAGATCCATTCCTGCTAGCAAAAGAAGCTGCTCTCTCTATTATGTTAATGGTGGCCATGTTGTTTCTATCATATTCCTGTCTGGGTCTTCTGTCATTTGGTGGTGGATTATATATGACTACGACTATAATTTTTTGCCCTCCAGTTGTTATGGTACCTGTTATGTAGTCACTGAAACCTTCACAGCCCTGAATAACCAACTCCTCAAAATTCCAGCCTTTTCTTACCAGCAGAGCTACACCACCACCACCTCTTCCTTCCCTCTCTTTCCTCATAACATAATAGTCCTGTGAGAACACTGCATTTGTTATGGTTTTTGTTAGCTTTGTTTCTGTGAGAGCTATTTTGTCTGGGTTTTCCTCTAGTACCCATTCTCCAAGCTCATTTGCTTTATTTGTAATACCATCTATGTTAGTGTACATTGCCTTGAGGCTCACTTTCTTCTGTCCCTTTTCAAATCGCCTCCTTGGTGAGTGTTCAATTCCTGTCAATTCCTCTGAGAATTTTGTAGGTAGTAATCATGTCTCCCCTTACTATTCTGTCTTCCAGTGTTGTGAGGTGTATTTCAAGCAGCCTTTCCTCATAACACATGCCTCTTAGTATAGGTTCAAGGACTGAACCCTGGGGGACTCCACTGGTGACGCCTCGCCAATCTGAGACCTCACCCCTCACAGTGACTCGTTGTCTTATGTTGCTTAGGTACTCCCGTATCCAATAAAGTACCTTCCTTTTCACTTCTGCCTGCATCTCCAGCTTTTGCACTAGCCTCTTGTTTCTGGAGGCTAGTGATATTCTTTTTTTTTTTTATTTCTTTTACTGTGTCAAAGGCTTTCTGGCAATCCAAAAATATGCAGTCTGTCCACCCCTCTCTTTTTTGCCTGTTAGTAGAATTCAATTAATCCTGTGAGGCAGGACTAGCCATCCTTGAAACGATGCTGCGTTACAAAGTTCTTTCGCTCCAGATGTTCCACTAGCTTTTTTTCGCACAATCTTCTCCATCACTTTGCATGGTATGAAAGTTAGGGACACTGGCCTGTAGTTCAGTGTCTCCAATCTATCCCCCTGCTTGTTTCTTGGGACAATATTAGCTGTCTTCCAAATTTTTAGCAGTTCCCCAGTTACCAGTGATTTGTTATAAACTATGGAGAGTGAGAGGCACAGTGCTTCTGCTCCTTCCTTTAGTATTCAAGGGGAGATTCCATCTGGGCCTATAGCCTTTGTCACATCCAACTCTAGCAAAGTTTCCTTACATCCCCACTGGTATCTCAAACTCTTCTAGTGGTTTTTGGTTAACTGTTCCCTCTCTTATCTCTGGAACTTCCTCTAATGTGAAGACCTGGATATTCTTATTCAGTTCATCACACACTTCCTTGTCGTTCGTAATGAATATATCTGCCCCTATCCTCAATTTCATTACCAGTTCCTTTTCTACTGATTTTCTGCTGATGTGGCTGTGCAGCAATTTAGATAGTCTTTGGCTTGCTTGCGATGTCATTTTCATATTGCACTTCTGCCTCTCTTCTCAACCTAAGATTCATTCCTGGCACTCTGGTATCTTTCTCTGCTCTCATGTGTCCTGTTATTCCTATAGTTTCTACACGCCCTTTTACTTTGCTGCTTAGCTCCACCTCCATCGACCAGGCCTAGGGTCACTAAGCCCTGGAATCACTTCAAGGTAGCTAGCCTACATCTGATCATTCATCTGTAATCATTCTCATACCATTTATTTTCTTTCTTCTCTGAGGGGTACTTCGCCCAGGTGTACGGCGCGGAACTCTTAGACAGCTCTCAATTTGGTGATTAAGGTCATCAACAAATGTGTCAATGTCTTCTGGGATTTGGTATTCCGTGAACCAGTCACTCATCCTGTTTATGAAGTGCGGCCTCATATCTGGTCCGAGTGATAACCTTTTTCTTTTATTCTCTCTTTCCTTCTCTTGCTCATGTCGACGGTGGTAATCAGTGCCCAGTGGTCACTACATAAACTGTGCACAATGTGTGTACTGGCATCCGTGTCCTGTGCATTCAGCAGGAGAGCATAGTCTAATCTTCCTCCTCTGAGGTGAGTTGGCTGTTCATCACCCAGGACTCTAAGGTTTTCACTTCCCCTGACATAGAGTGACAGTTTCCGTCCATTGACATTGTGCTGATTACAGTTAGCACCAAAGTCTGGGTGTCTGGCATTCAGGTCACCAACCAGCAGGGTAGGTTCTTCATTAACAAACTCAGGCAGTGTGTCAAGGTCAAGTTTACTCTGTGGCACATATAGGTTGATTATATGTAGAGCATTATTGTTTAAGTAAAGTGTTACTCCCAGTGATTCAAACTCATCCCCCATGTGCAGGTCATCAATAATCTGTGCGGGAATGTTGTTATTTACAAAAGTGATGAGATCCCGTTTTCTTTCCCCTGAGGGCAGGGAGAACTTGCGATAACCGCTGAACCTTGGGTTGAAGTCATCACCTACCATCGTCTCCTGTAGCACTATGACGTCAGTTTGGTGTTCACGGACGTACTGTATGATGTCATTAATTCTATTGCAAACTCCATTGCAGTATAGTGAGATGTTGTTCATTGTGATTATCCATTTTGAGGTTGTTTCTCAAATCCAACATGATAACACAAGAAATGAGGCACAAGTATCTCGAGGAAATTTATAAAGAAGCCGGAGATGAACTAGATCAAATCTACACTGACGGGTCATCTAATCCTGTCAATGGCAGGGTTGGTGCAGCATACACGGTAATCAAGGATAATACTTTCCAACGCAAAAATGAAGAAAAAGCACGTATTGAGAACTATGCCTCTTCAACGCAAGCAGAGCTAACTGCCATTGTTATGGCGTTAAGGTTTCTTGAACGGAACACTAATGGTGCAGTGATTTGCACCGATTCAAAAGCAGCACTGCAAAGCCTAAGTAAAAATCAGGCAGAAAATCTTGCAATAGTCGTTGAAATTAAGAGAGCTGTGAGAGTACTTACCAATCAGGGAAGAGTCATCAAGTTTCTGTGGATCCCCTCCCATGTTGGAATATGTGGGAATGAACGAGCAGATGTGCTGGCTGCTGAAGGCGCTGAAGGAGACCATATTGAATATTTCATACCCAAGACTCTGCTACAAATTAGAGGTATTGTCAGGCAACATCACCGTGACAACGTAACTGAGGAAAGGAGGATAGAAGCACAAACCAGTGAATCTGTACGATGGTACAACATGGTTGCTGCTGGAAATCCCAATCATTATGGCCGAAGAGGAGGACGATGAGGGAGAGAATCAGTAATAGCGAGAATCCGTCTTGGATACAAATATCCATGGAGATTTGGAATGGAAACAACAGTTCATCAGCGAAGTTGCAGAATCTGTGGTGAGAGTGATGGACACCGCCTTGACCACTATCTACATGAATGTGAACACCTGAGAGACATTAGGAATATGTGTAGAATAATAAACCCCACATTGTTTGAGTTAGGAAAATACTATTTGTCAAATATTGAGACTGCTCTTAAAAGATTTCCCCATTTTGCACCCGCAAGATAACGTAAGCTTTTAAGGGTTGATAAATGTTAATCTTCTTGTTTGAGGAGCTGTTCACTTGAGACAGTTAAGCAAGTCCCAGCTGTGTCTGGGTACAAGTGACAGGATGAACAACCCAGCGGGTTTTCTTCCTATTGGGGAGCGTTGTACATGCTGCTATGGCGGTGTGTCCACTCACAGGATGAGTGACGCTGCCCAATACTGTCACTATGGCGGTGTGTCCACTCACAGGATGAGTGACGCTGCCCAACACTGTCACTATGGCGGTGTGTCCACTATCAGGATGAGTGGCGCTGCCCAATACTGTCACTATGGCGGTGTGTCCACTCACAAGATGAGTGGCGCTGCCCAATACTGTCACTATGGCGGTGTGACCACTCACAGGATGAGTGGCGCTGCCCAATACTGTCACTATGGCGGTGTGTCCACTCACAAGATGAGTGGCGCTGCCCAATACTGTCACTATGGCGGTGTGACCACTCACAGGATGAGTGGTGCTGCCCAATACTGTCACTATGGCGGTGTGTCCACTCACAAGATGAGTGGCGCTGCCCAATACTGTCACTATGGCGGTGTGTCCACTCACAAGATGAGTGGCGCTGCCCAATACTGTCACTATGGCGGTGTGACCACTCACAGGATGAGTGACGCTGCCCAATACTGTCACTATGGCGGTGTGTCCACTCACAGGATGAGTGACGCTGCCCAACACTGTCACTATGGCGGTGTGTCCACTATCAGGATGAGTGGCGCTGCCCAATACTGTCACTATGGCGGTGTGTCCACTCACAAGATGAGTGGCGCTGCCCAATACTGTCACTATGGCGGTGTGTCCACTCACAGGATGAGTGGCGCTGCCCAATACTGTCACTATGGCGGTGTATCCACTCACAGGATGAGTGGTGCTGCCCAATACTGTCACTATGGCGGTGTATCCACTCACAGGATGAGTGGCGCTGCCCAATACTGTCACTATGGCGGTGTGTCCACTCACAGGATGAGTGGCGCTGCCCAATACTGTCACTATGGCGGTGAGTCCACTCACAGGATGAGTGGCGCTGCCCAATACTGTCACTATGGCGGTGTGTCCACTCACAGGATGAGTGACGCTGCCCAATACTGTCACTATGGCGGTGTGTCCACTCACAGGATGAGTGGCGCTGCCCAATACTGTCACTATGGCGGTGTGTCCACTCACAGGATGAGTGGCGCTGCCCAATACTGACACTATGGCGGTGTGTCCACTCACAAGATGAGTGGCGCTGCCCAATAAACTCGCCCCTCGGGGCAAAATTTAAAATTTAAATCTCTGTTTAAACCATTGGTTTCTCATTTGTATTTCGTTGTTTTCCTTTTGGACTGGGACAAACTTGTCTGCTGCCTCCTTACACTTCTGCGTGATGTAGTCCCATCATGTCTTGGGCCGTCTCTCATCTGAGCTCTTTTTCCCATGTTATATCTGTTATGGATTTTCTTATCTCCTCATAGTTTCCATTTCGGAATGCCAACCTTTTGTTTTCAGTTCCTCTCCTCGAGTTCATTACCCCTTCTTCAATCAGACACTCAAATACCAGTACACTGTGGTCGCTCATTCCTACAGGGGGCCTCGAAACCGATTTCCTTAGTCGGAGTCGTTCAGAGTGTAGACGAGGTAGAGTCTCGCTGGTTCATCGTGTCTAATCACCTATTTGTACTCACCTATTTGTGCTTGCGGAGTTGAGCTCTGGCTCTTTGATCCCACCTCTCAACTGTCAATCAACTGGTGTACAGATTCCTGAGCCTACTGGGCTCTGTCATATCTACATTTGAAACTGTGTATGGAGTCAGCCTCCACCACATCACTACATAATGCATTCCATCTGTTAACTACTCTGACATTGAAAAAGTTCTTTCTAACGTCCCTGTGGCTCATTTGGGTACTCAGTTTCCACCTGTGCCCCTTTGTTCGCATACCTCCGTGGTAAACAATTTATCTTTATCTACCCTAACAATTTCCTCTGAGAATTTTGTAGGTAGTGACCATGTCTCCCCTTACTCTTCTGTCTTCCAGTGACGTGAGGTGCATTACACGCAGCCTTTCCTCGTAACTCATGCCTCTTAGTTCTGGGACTAGCCTAGTAGCATACCTGCTTGATGGGGTTCTGGGAGTTCTACTCCCCAAGCCCGGCCCGAGGCCAGGCTCGACTTGTGAGAGTTTGGTCCACCAGGCTGTTGCTTGGAGCGGCCCGCAGGGCCACATACCCACCACAGCCCGGCTGATCCGGAACTTCTCTTAGAAAACAGTCCAGTTTTCTTTTGAAGATGTCCACGGTTGTTCCGACAATATTTCTTATAGTCGCTGGGAGGACGTTGAACAACCGCGGACCTCTGATGTTTATACAGTGCTCTCTGATTGTGCCTATGGCACCTCTGCTCTTCACTGGTTTAATCTTGCATTTTCTTCCATATCGTTCACTCCAGTACGTTGTTATTTTACTGTGTAGATTTGGGACCTGACCCTCCAGTATTTTCCACGTGTATATTATTTGGTATCTCTCTCGTCTCCTTTCTAGTGAGTACATTTGGAGAGCTTTGAGACAATCCCAATAATTTAGGTGCTTTATCTCATCTATGCGTGCCGTATATGTTCTCTGTATTCCCTCTATTTCAGCAATCTCTCCTGCTCTAAAGGGGGAAGTGAGTACCGAGCAGTACTCGAGACGGGACAACACAAGTGACTTGAAGAGCACAACCACTGTGATGGGAGCCGGGAGGAGCCGAGGGAGCCGGTCGGCCGAGCGGACAGCACACTGGACTTGTGATCCTGGGTTCGATCCCAGACGCCGGCGAGAAACAATGGGCAGAGTTTCTTTCACCCTATGCCCCTGTTACTTAGCAGTATAATAGGTATCTGAGTGTTAGTCAGCTGTCACGGGCTGCTTTCTGGGGGTGGAGGCCTTGTCGAGGACCGGGCCGCGGGGACACTAAAAAGCCCCGAAATCATCTCAAGATAACCTCAAGATGGGATTCCTGGATTTGAAAGTTCTTGTAATCCATCCGATCATTTTTCTGACTGACGCAATATTTGCTTGGTTATGCTCCCTAAACGTTAGATCGTCGGACATCATTATTCCCAAATCCTTGACATGCTGTTTTTCTACTATGGGAAGATTCGATTGTGTTTTGTACCCTGAATTATGTTTCAGATCCTCATTTTTGCCGTACCTGAAATTTATCACTGTTAAACATTATGTTATTTTCTGCTGCCCAATCGAAAACTTTGTTGACATCTGCTTGTAGTTTTTCAATGTCTTCAGCAGAGGTAATTTTCATGCTGATTTTTGTGTCATCTGCAAAGGACGACACGAAGCTGTGACGTGTATTTTTGCCTGTATCTGATATGAGAATAAGGAACAGTAGCGGTGCAAGGACTGTACCTTGAGGTACAGAGCTTTTAACATCGCTTGGACTCGATTTTATTTGATTGACTGTTACTCTTTGTGTTCTGTTCGACAGGAAATTGAGTATCCAGCGTCCTACTTTTCCAGTTATTCCCATTGACCTCATTTTGTGAGCTATCACCCCATGGTCACATTTGTCGAACGCCTTTGCAAAGTCTGTGTATACAACATCTGCATTTTGCTTTTCTTCTAGGGCTTCTGTGATTTTGTCATAGTGGTTGAGTAACTGTGACAGACAGGATCTTCCCGCTCTAAATCCATGTTGTCCTATGTTGTGCAATTCATTGTTTTCCATAAAACTAGAAATTTGATTCCTAACCACTCTTTCAAACACTTTTATTATGTGTGATGTTAGTGCAACTGGCCTATAATTTTTGGCCAAGGCTTCCCCCCCCCTTTGTGCAAAGGAGCTATATTTGCAGATTTAAGTGTTGTTGGTATCTCCCCTGTATCTAGGCTCTTTCTCTATATTACGCTGAGTGCTCTCGCTACTGGTACTTTACATTTCTTTATGAATATTGAATTCCATGAGTCAGGCCCAGGAGCTGAGTGCATAGGCATATTGTCAATTTCTCTTTCATAGTCTTCAGAGTTTGTGTTAATATCCGTTATATTATCTGCAGCTTGAATGTCATTCATAAAGAAGCTGTCTGGGTCATCAACTTTCATGTTGTGTATTGGTGTGCTAAACATAGCCTCATACTGGCTTCTTAGAATTTCACTAATCTCTTTGTTGTCCTCTGTGTACGTACCTTCAGTTGTAATTAACGGTCCAATACTGGTCGAGGTTTTGGATTTTGCACATGTGAACAAATATTTAGGATTTTTCTTTTTCTCTTGTATAGCTTTCTGCTCCAATTCCATTTCCTCAGACTCATATGATCGCTTCAACGTTTGTTCTATTTCTTCGATCTCCCTGCTTAGGTTTATTTTCCTTGCTTGTGATAGTTGTGTCTGCCGAAGCATTTTTCGTTATTTTTTTCCTTCTGTACAGTCGTCTGCGTTCTCTTTCTAGAGTGGTCCTCTTTCTGCCCCTCCTCACAGGCACGTGCTTCAAGCAGACCTTGTAAGCTTCAGCTGTCAGTTGAGCTCTTCCCTGTGTGGGAGTTTTGTCGCTTAAGACCGTCTCCCATTGAATGGTTGCAAGGTCTACATTTATTTTTTCGCAGTCGATCCTCTTATTGTTGAAATTGAATTGATTGAATATTCCTTCTCGCTTGTTGGGTCTCTTAGACCTACTAGGCTCCCGCCTCGTGTAGGGAACGCCCCCACACACACCCGTTATTTGTGCTAGTTCACACTTCAATAAGCTTATGGTCTGAGTATGTAGTATCTGAGATTGTAATGTCTCTGATTAGTTCATCATTGTTTGTGAATAACAAGTCTAGTGTGTTTTCGTTCCTAGTTGGTTCTGTAATCTGTTGATTGAGCGAGAATTTGTCACAGAATCTCAAAAGTTCTCTGACCTGTGGTTGGTTATTTCCCGGGTCATTCCCTGCTATGATATTTGTGTTTGCCATTCTCCATCTTAGACTCGGTAAATTGAAATCTCCAAGAAAGATAATATCTGGAGCTGGGTTTGCTAGGTTGTCAAGTATGTTCTCTATTTTGTGCATCTGCTCTGTGAATTCCTCAACCGTTATATCTGGCGGTTTATATATTAGAATAATAATTAGGTTTAGTTTCTCTACCTTAATTGCAAGTACCTCTACCACCTCATTCGTTGAGTTTAGTAGTTCTGTGCATACCAGGTCCTCTTTAATATACATACCTACTCCTCCATTTGACCTAGTTTTTCTATCACATCTATATAAATTATAATTTGGAATCCAGATTTCACCATTCATGTAATATTTTGTATGAGTTTCCGTGAATGCCCCAAATATTGAGTTTGACTCTAATAGGAGGCCATTTATGAACTTAACTTTATTTCTTGACTTTGGCTTTAAACCTTGAATGTTTGCAAATGTGAATGATTGTCCATATTGTGTGTCACTTCTGGAAGGTTTTGGTAGTTCTCCCTCCTCTCTACCCTGACTCAGGGTGTGTTGTTGTGGCAATGGTTTGTCCAGTTTTGGAAGTGATACTGGGGAGTGTGGTAGTCTCTGTGTAGTTGGGGGGGTGTAGTATGTGTGGGCTTGATGACGAACCGTAGTCCAGTCTTGGGCATTTCCCTCTCCCCATCCATACTCCTGCCACGTTTCTGCTTGTCTGTTTCTCCCTCTGTTTCTGCCTGCCTCTAAAAAAAATTTCAGGGCTATTATATTGGACTTCCTCTCTTATATAGCGCTGTGTACCTCTGACGTGGAAATCAGGGCAATGAAGATCGTAGCATTTCCTCTCATTAACTGAGAATTTGCATAGCTTAGGGTGAAAATATCTACACTCTGTATCAAAACGACATCTGCCTTTCCCTAATCAGTTTCGGCATTTCCGTGGGTGCATGAATGAGCATTCCGTGCCTCTGGGCCCATATTTGCACTGTCCTTTTGCATAATACCTGCAAATATTTTCATCTGTGATTGTATTATTCTTGTTTGTACCCGTGCACGACTTGGCTACCTCTGTGATTTTTGTTCCAACTTTCTCGTTTCTGCATTCATTCTCGGTATTGCCCTTATCTTTCTCCTTGTTGCTTTCGTCTTTCTCATTTGTGTTCTTATTCGTCTCATTTTTTCTCTCCTTATTCATATCACCAGTTTGCTCTACAATATTGCCTTCATTTTTGTGTACCTCGACACTATGTCCTTCTACATTGCTACTTTGACTCTCTAAATTCTCAGTCCCTGGGTTGTGCTCAGAGTTCGTTGCTGTCTTTATATACTCTCCATATATCTCTGGTAGTTTTTGTGTGAATTGTAGCCTGTGTACTTCAGGAATGTTATTCATTAGTTTGGTAATGTTTTCCCACATCTGTCTGTCACTTTCACAGATCCAGTAGTTACCTAGAACTTTTTCAAGCTTCGCTTTGTATTTGACAAGGTGCAGGCTCCATGCTGGGGCCGCATACTCCAGGATTGGTCCTACATATGTTGTATACATGATTATGAATGATTTCTTACACAGGTTCCTGAAGGCAGTTCTGATGTTAGCCAGCCTCGCATATGCCGCAGATGTTATTCTTTTTATGTGGACTTCAAAGACAGGTTTGGTGTGATATCAACTCCTAGATCTTTCTCTCTGTCTGTTTCATGTAGGACTTCCTCCTCCCATTCGGTATCCTGTGTCAGGCCTCTTGTTTCCACCGCCTAGTTTCATTACCTTACATTTGCTCGGGTTGAACCTTAATAGCCATTTGTTGGACCATTCATTCAGTCTCTTTAGGTCATCTTGTAGCCTCATACTATCTTCCTCCGTTTTAATCCTCCTCATAATTTTTCCTTTATCAGCAAACAATGAGAGGAATGATTCTATACCATCTGGAAGATCATTTACATATATAAGAAACTATATGGGTCCAAGGACTGACCCCTGCGGGACTCCACTGGTGACGTCTCGCCAATCTGAGACCTCACCCCTCACAGTGACTCGCTGTCTTCTGTTACTTAGGCTCTCCCTTATCCAGTGGAGTACCTTCCCTTTCACTCCTGCCTGCATCTCTAGCTTTTGCATTAGTCTATGGTGTGGAACTGTGTCAAAGGCTTTCTGGCAATCCAAAAATATGCAGTCTGCCTACCCATCTCTTTCTTGTCTGATTCTTGTTGCCTGATCATAGAATTTAAGTAACCCTGTGAGGCAGGACTTCCCATCCTTGAACCCATGTTGATGCTGTGTTTCAAAGTTTTTTCACTCCAGATGTTCCACTATTTCTCTCACACCCGGGATAGCCATCTCCTTGAAACTCCATTCCTTTCTCATTAGTCGATCTCCTCCTCTACCTTCCCTCTCTTTCCGTATTACTGTGTACTGCTGGGGAAACACGGCATTCGTTATGATTCCTGAGAGTTTTGTTTCAGTGAGTCTGATATTACATCTGGGTTCACTTCTTGTGCTCTTTCCTTAGTTCACTTGCCTTGCTTGTGATCCCATCTATGTTTGAGTACATTACCCTGAAACTGACTCTCTTCTGCTTCTCCTCTGGGGGGACAAGCAGACGAGAGTCATCTGTGGGATCTGGGGTGTTCGGGAGCTGGGAGGATCTGTTACGGGGAGACTGGTGGTAGAGGAAGGGCTTGGGTGGGGGGAGTTGAGAGGGGGAGGGTAGGGAGGGTGGGTGAGAGGGGAAGGGAGGGATGGGGGGAGAGTGAGAAGGGGAGGGTTGGGGTGGGTGGGTGAGACGGGGAGGGTTGGGGGTGTGGGAGACGGAGAGGCTTGGGGGGGGGGGGAAGGGATTGGGGTGATGGGGGAGAAGGGGGGTTTGGGGGCAGAAAAGAGGGGAGGGTGTGGGGGGAAAGGGAAAGCTGAGGGGGGGAGGGTTTAGGGGAGTGGTGGAGAGGGGAAGGTTTAGGTGAGGTGGGGGAGAACGGAGGGCTTGGGGGTGGGAGAGATGGGAGGGCAGGTGGGAGAAGGGAGAGCTTGGGGATGGGGGGAGAAGAAAGGTCCTGGGGAGAGGGGTGAGTGGGAGGAGAGGGGCGAGTGAGAGGAGAGGGGTGAGTGGGAGGAGAGGGGTGAGTGGGAGGAGAGGGGTGAGTGGGAGGAGGGGGGGTGAGTGAGGGGAGGGTGCCCTAGGTGGATACTTAGTGGGGGGCTGTCAGGGGATGGGGCAGGTAGGGTGTCTGTTGTGTAGAATGTGGGGGTGGTGCTCCACTCCCTGTGGCTGTTGCACTGTTTGAGGAGGGTTCCCCACTCCTCTCTGGGATTTTTTTTTTTTTATTATTATTATTTTCTACCACAGACGTGGCCACACAATCTCTGGGATTGTAGGGTTCGGGGTTGTGGTTCTCTGATTCTTTTCTCTCTCCTCGCATCGCTGCCCTCACTCTCTCGTCCCTTGTCATATCCCTCTGCAGGAATACTTTTTTGAACTTCAGTACATTTGCTAGACTGCTCTTCCTTGCTAACAGTTCCTCTTTTGTGTTCTCGCTCATGAATACCACCTTTATCAATTGGTCTCTGTCTTTGTTGTACTTTCCAAGCCTGAAAACCTTTTCAACATTTTGGTCAGCCCTCTCCATCCATACTTCTTTAAGGATCTCGTAACTGTTTTTGTTCTTGTCTCTCCACTCCTTTGGGCTGGTCCCTGCTTGCGCCTTAATGCCTGCTACTACTACTACTCTTTTTCTCTCCTACAGCCGGCTAGTACATCTAGCTGCTTCCTGAGAAGAAGCCACTTCCATGGCAACTTCCCATACTGCAGTCCTAACTTCAAGGTTCTTTTTAAGCAACTCTGCTGTTATGACCACGCATACACCAGTATGATCATACTGAGATTGGTGTATGAGTGTGCTCAAACTATTCAGTGATATCTTGGTTGATAGCCTCGTATCACGAATATTGTGTATATGATGTAATCTCATGTTACCCTACATTATTCTTATTTTAGGTATTGTCAATGTGTGACATACATTTCCAAGTTTATATTAATTCTATATCAAAGATGTATGACATGTAATTGTGGATATATATATTAGATATCTAGTTATAGCAGTAGCCTAATGTCAAAGATTTGAAAAACATCCTTGTATGTTTATTGTAATGCTACATCAATGCTATATAGGTAACATTATGTGGACCATGTTGGAGAATAAATACATTTAGTTTCCAGATGTATTATTCATATGTATACTGAATAAATTCCACTTTAGTGTTGTACCTAGCATTGTCCCATTGTTAGTACATTATATGAATTTATGGCACTGTGAAACGTTTTCCACTAAGACAATCTTATGATACACATGTTCTATATATTAATATGTTGTCTTTGTACGCATATGTATACCGTTGGCGA